>BRZM01000031.1:2531703-2593731 GCA_033238685.1 Lates japonicus
GCGTTGTTGAGCCTTGCAAAGGTCTATAGCATATGAATTTGACTGGAACATCATCATAGCTTACAGTGTGATGATAGCACATGATGAGGTTCAGAGCATCAGTTTGCATGTAGTGTCCACACCAAACAATCACACATAATCATACTGCTGGAAAAAAATCCTGTCACTGGAAAGTATTTGTTTCATTCAAATTGCATGTCTCTTACTGTACCTCTTCTCTGTCCGACCTTTCACCCATTCCACTGTGATCAAATATAGCATCATCACTGTGCCATCTGATAAACCCTTCCTGGCTCTCTTGTCGGGACACAATCAGACACTACAGATAATAAATCCGCAATCTCTATTTTTCTACCTCAAACTTCCCTCAGACATCCAACAAAAACAACCCAAACTTTTGCTTGCAAACTTTGCACAGCAGGTACTCCAGGGAGGGTGCCAAAAAAGACAATGGTGAAAGCTGATGAGTTATGCAATCAAACCAGTCAGGGGAATGCTCATTATTGTGTGTTTTGTTTGTTTGTTTCGCTCTTCCCATTCTTTCTCTCCTGTTTATCTCTCAATGGTGAACTGTGTTGTCTCATCTGAGGGCTGCTCATCTCTAGGTGTTGTACCTCTCCATTTGATATGTATACCCATCTAGCATTTTCAAAATGTTATGTACAGTGCCAAGACTGACATGGAAGAGTTCAAATTCACTGAAGCTCCATTCTCTCTCTCTCTCTCTCTCTCTCCCCATTCATCCGACTGATTTGTCAAAAGCCATTTTCTTGTGAGAGCCTCAATGGCCACCGAGGGAAAGACAGTTTTGGATAGAGGTTTGAAAAAAAAAAAAACATAAATTGAAATGTGAACCTTACAATCTAATTTGTTTACAGGGAATGTTCAATTAGTGCCTCAAGAACTCTGCCACTAATCTGGGATAATGGCAGCCTGTTCCTTCTGTAAACAAACCTCTCTGCCTCCTCAAAGCAAGGTACACCTGTTCCTAAAATCTTACTCTCTACACTGCCTCTGTATCCTCTCATTTCATAGTGGTGCAATTACTGGCACAACTAGTACGGCAACCAGCTGGTATTTTACTTATTTTTTCATGCCCACTGAACACCACAAGGTACAATGGTGATAAGAGTGACGCAAAAGGTAGGAGATCGTGCAGATGAGTGCAAATGGAGGTGTATTTGTGAAATTTAGTTATTTAAAAAGGGCATAGAGAATCCAGGTAGAAGTGCAACAACAATCAAAAGACTTGACAAAAATGCACAGTAGCTGATAGTAATAAATTAACACTTTCCAACCAGTAGACATGAGTCAACACATGATTGATGTAACGGCCAGCAGTGGTACATGTGCAGCAATTCTGCCAACAGTGTGCTGACATGTCTGTAGTTCTCTTCACCAAGTGGGAGATATTATCGGTGTCAGAAATTCCCAATAGCCTGATGTCAACAATTTTTCCCACTCAGCTGCTCATAATTACAGCTTGAATGATATGACATGACAGCATAAGCTCTCACTGCCACCTGAAGGCATCAGTTGTGTTTACTTCAATCATGCTACCCCAAAATATCTGTGCTGCCCCTGTTTGTGTGATGTATGACGTCCGTGGATACAATTCATGCAGATCACAATGAAAATTCTTAAGAGTATTAAAAATTTCCCTTCCTCTCTTTTTCCTGCCACGAAAGCAATGACGTATACAGTTGTTGCATTACCAGCCTTGTGCGTCACAGCTTCTTTTCCAACTTGTAAAAAGTGCATTTTTTATTTCATTATCAATGCATTTTTTTAAAGCATTTTGATGTGGTAAGAGGAGAATTATGACTTGGACTGACTTGTTGGTGAGACAGTTTTGGCTAAATGTACATGAGTGAATCACTAACTCTATCTGGACAGTCATGTAAACAGGATTATAAAAAAAAAAAAGTAAATTAATGCAATCCTAATCAGCTTAAACAAACTGCTTCACTTAGTTTTGTCAGCACTGGCATCAGTCACACATAAATGTGGCCAAATCTAATTAAATGCTACCATGTTAGTTTGAGTAGAACTATCTAAATGGATCTTTGTCTTCATTTTTACTTTTATTGCACACGTATTTATGTAGCATACAACAAAGCCGGAAACTGCACATGACAATCGGCGCGTGGATTAATGTGGTTTTGAAGTAAAAATAAAAAATTTAAAATGCTGCATGTTAAAATTGAGATTCTCACAGACAACATTAAGCCTCTACTCGGAGAAGCAGTTCTCTCCATTCGGTGAGCCATCTTCAGGCACCACTGTGATTGACACAAGTGTTTAAAAAGGTATGAAACGAGTAATAAAACTGGCTTAGAGGATAATGACTAATCACAAATCCCATATATTCTATTTCACCCAGCCCTTTTGCACAGAGTCAGAGTGTTTGAGCAAAAGAACAGGTGTGCTTGAGTACACCTTCATTGACCTTGTGTAAATGACCTAATGCTTTATGCTGGTCTTTGCGACTGCAGCATTACAATAGAGCTATCTTTGTCTCTGTTAAGAGGAGCATATCACAGGCTTAACTAAAGTGGACAAGACAACAAATTGGTGTGTGTGTGTGTGTGAGTGTGTGTGCGCGCCTGCATACATCAAATGCACTTAAAGCTTCTTCTGTGCATCCATTTATCTACGCACGTGTGTCTGCGCTGCACAAACATCCACCCTTACGTTAGTGATCGTACGCTGTCGTGTCTGTCTGCGTGGATGCACTTGTGTTTGTGTGTGTGCATGCATATGTATGCGAGCTACTGCAGTGGCTGTGATCGTCCTGACCTAGAAAAGCACTGAGACAGAGAGCTGAGACTCTGCGCGGTGACAGAAAGGGTGGGGGAATCCAAGCGCCGGCGCTCAGCTTCACTGAGCCAGGCGGCAGTCTCACTCTGTCAGTAGCGCTGCCCCCCCCCCCCACACACACACACCCAACCTCCCCACTAACCGAAGTGGTGCTGTGGAACGCTGCTGCTCCAGGATGAGGATAGGCATCAATCAAAAGTTCACCGTGGCCCTCAGAGAAACAATTTTTGAATAATTTCAAGACTGCTCGCATCACACTTGTCTGCTGCATCAAAGACGCTAGCTGCTCCTCAGCAGCAAATCAAGCGTGATCATGCTTGCCTCTCAGCTCCCTCTGATTCAAGTTGCAATAACAGTATACACTTTGAAAAAAAAAAGCGCAATATCTCTCAACTGCTCTTTATAGATCTGAATACCAATCATCATCCCATAACTGGTTTAAACACTGTCTCCACATGTTGTCATATTTCACTGACAGATTATTTCTTATGCTGCTAAAGTGGACAAAGCTACCAGCAGAACAATGGCGAACACTTTCACAACCCTTTACCAGATAGCAGTTGGTATTTTCAGAATTATATTTGAGCCTGTCACTTGCTGAAAAATACTGTAAAGAGATAAGGGAGGTGAGGCAGCAAGGGAGCACATCTGTGATGTATCATGGCAACTGAGGCAGATGGAGGAGAGGAGTGTCATAGGAAGGCCATTCACAGCTGCACAATAGATTAGTCACACACCCTCACAAAATACACGCCAGCACACATTATCCTGCAACATCAATCAGGCAGGAAGCAAAGCATATTGTCTTTGCGATGAAAAGATCCTTTACCCCACTCACAAAGACTGAAATTAACTTTCTTTAATTACAGCCCGAGCTTTCCCGCTGTGCACAACAAAGACAAGTGGCTTGTCCCCCGAGCATCCTGCGGGCACATTATTCACTGACTGATAATGACCCCTGACTTATATTCAGGAGCAGCAATGTGACGCACAGGGCTCAGGTGGATTTTTTTTTTTTTTTTGAATGAGGGAGCATCCAATCAGACATGGCAATCAGAGCTAACAGCGTCTAACTGCAGCAGCATCTCTCTGACTCATCCACTCACGATAATGTCAAGTGCTTCGCGTGTTCGGACCTTTTTTGGAGCTACGGCAAATCTGCGCGAGGTGAGATTCATTGCTGCTTATTAAAATAACACAAAGAGGTGGACAGCAGGACAGTAAATTATTCAGACTGCTGTTTTGAGTTCATACACAAGTGAGAGAACTTCACATAAAAACGTATTCATCTAGCTACTGTCAGATATAAATCAGCCTGACTTTGACTTCTTAGGTCCCTCGGGGCATTTAAGACTTTTGTTCTTCTGAGATCAAACAGCTGGGCTAAACTGCAGCTCCGTCCAACCAATTAACATCTCCTCTTTCCACAAAAGGGATGAAAGTTGGCATTCCGGTTATGTTTGGTTCGCAGCAAGTGCGTCGATTTGTTGCGCCTCCCTACTCACTTATGCACCCTTTAGCCAATGCCACCGGTCATGACTGAAAGCACAGAGAAACAAACTAAACGGAAGAGGAATCTAAGATATAATAGCCTTTGATATGTCTCATAGTTAACACCTCTCACTCTTCAAACACTCACTGTGTTTGTGTGTGTGCTCTGCGGCAATGTGCATGACTTTTACTGCAAGTCGTGAATTCTTCAGTTTTTCCACAGAAAAAAAAAATCCTAAGGTCTTAATGAAGTGAACTATTTAATAAAAACAGGTACATATGATTTATGTGCTTTGAAGAGAGGTGATGACTCTCATTAAATTCAGGGGCATTGTCTTCCTTAGGCGCCATAGACATTTTTACATTACACTGCTGAAACAGAGCAAGTGCTCAGGCTAAGGAGGTTACCTCAGAAAAACAGCTCAGGTTCTGTCGACTAGTTGATGTATTTAACTGGCAGAAGAATATGCAACCTTTATGTCTGAATCAGGCATATTACACACAACACACTCTAAATATGCCCTCTAAATTAATTACAAACTTTTCAACCTACATTGTATTTTACACTGTGAGCCACTGGGTCAGGTTTCTAAGAAAACAGGGATTACTTTAGTTCATAAAGGGCTTTTTGCTGTGATGGCACAAAGCAGGAGGAGAGCTATGTTCTTCCAACACAAACAGAGCTTAAGCTTGCAGAGCTTGTTAGCATCAGATGGTGGAATGATCTAAAAATTACTTCCAACATGATGGCTGCTTTTAATAATGCAAAATTCTTCCTGTTCATGACAGGAAGAAACAAGTTAAATGGGAATAAAGGAATCACTCCACGCTTTGGGAAATATGCATATATGCTTTCTTGCAGAGAGTTAGATTTTTATTTTTTTTAAAGGGATACCACATTGTAAATATGAAGCTAAAGCCAGAAGCTGGTTAGTTTATCTTAGCGTAAAGAATATTATCCTCTGTACCGAGGTAACAAAATCCACCTACCTGTACTTCTAAAGCTCGCTAATTAGTGGTTTTACAGGGGGTCATGTGCAGGACTAATTAAAACACAGCGACTTCATTGAACCTCTACTGACAACCTCGTGGTGTCCAACTGTTCATATAAGAATCATTAGCAACAATGCCAATAATGTATCCAGCCAACAAAATTATATGCAACAAATTTATTTAGTGTCATAACTTACGCATACAAAAAGCTTAGCATAGCCACAGAATGGGGGGTGACAGCAATAATCTTCTGCAATAAAGGGAGCTAAACACAGCATCAGACACTGTGTTGCCGATTTCACAACAACGTACCTCCAGCCACTGCGAGGAATATACAGTTCTATCTGGGAAATTAAGATGCAGCAGCCCACCTGATGCGCAGCAGCAGGCTAAGGCACATCAATTCTGCAGCATAGAATAATTAACAGAAGCATATTAAACACTACTTTTTATAACTTGGAGCCAGCAGACAGTCTCATCTTATGGAGACACTGTGTTGCATTGATAAGTATCAGTACATGGGTATAAGCCTAAGGTTGGGAATGAGTGCAGCTGAATGTAGCAGCCATGTAAACTGTAAAAGAGGAGCTCAGCAGTTTAGATGTAATTATGATATGAAATATAGTAAAGCACAATGACATAAGCCCGGTGCTTTCAGTTGAAATTATTGTTGCTCTAATGTTTAACATTAACTGAACATAGCTGGATATGAAGTATGTAGAAAAAACAGAATGGGACTTCTTATTCTCTGCCTGACAAAGCCTTGTTGATTTCCTGTGAAGCCAGTATTACAGGGAAATATGAATGAGCTTCATGCAAGATAAAAGTCATGTTAACAACCCTAAAGCCAGAGTTTGCATTAAGTTAATAGGATACTCCTAAAAACAGCCACAACAACCTGACGTGACTTGGAAATATGCACTCATTAATACTCAAACATGAATATTCATACTGCACTTCCACATAAATTAACAACATGAAAGCACAATGCCTGTGCCAAACAACAACCAGAGCAAAACAAAAAAAGCTCAGCCACAGCAAGAATAAGCACAGGTTGACAACAGAAGTTAGCCACTACAGGGCCCAGGAAAAGACCTAGGTGAGCAAACAAAACATACAGGCAGCAGATTCAGCAACCTCGTAGCATATTACCAAACAGACAAACATCAGCTGAACAGATCCAAGACATTAACACACACAACAGCAAACACTTACCTCGGTGAAGTGAAGCCATGTTCCACAGCAGGTCAACAATAGATATCCCCTTTGAAGGAGCCACAAGGTGAAGAGAGCAGGATGGAAAAACACTAGCAGGCTAAAGTGCAAGGTTAAGGCCAACAGCTAACATAAGTAACAAACAGCAGCAGCAGTGGAGAAACATGTCTATTTCTCCACAAAGCCCTGTTTAAACAATGGAACAACTGAACTGGACTGTTAGCAGTGATATGCTACACATGAACCAACAGGAGACAACAGCAAAGCCAGCTAATTAGCAGATCAGCAGCAGCAGGTGAGGGAGAAAGGAAGGGGCGGAGCTTTTACACCTGAAATACACATTTTTAATTTTACTGCTGTGTCTTCCATGAAAAGGTCCTGTGAGTTTCTGACATATTAAACTCAACATTATATTCTCAATTGTCAGTATATTATGTACACCTTGCTAAAACAAATGCAGTCCAATCCAACAGTCCTGTAATAGATCCATTCTTCATGAGGGTTGTAATGCAGAGAGGTGTTTCTGTTACTAACAACAGCTACATATAAGTGGGGTGGACAAAATAATAGAGACGCCTGTCGGTACCATGCAGGTGCAGCTCAACTGCACCACAAACTACATCCTCCAAAATAATCAACAAATCAGTTTCAACAAAAACTGAACATCATAACCTTTCATGAAGGATGGATTTATTGCAGAACTGTTGTATAGTTGGTCCACCTGGACCAGCACTTTTGACGTCTATGTACATTTTACTATTACCTTTATGTTTACAAAACACCCTGAGTGCCCTTCACTTCACTTCTTCCGATTAGACCTCAGCTCAGGTTGAAGTTTAGTGAAGCTATGTAGACAAGTTTTATGTTAAAAAAAAACAAAAACTTGTGAACCATAAAGGCCTTAAAGGTTCTATATGCAAGTTTTTGCTGTCATAGCCAGCGTTAGCATTAACAACTGATGGCTTCATCCATCATTGCGTTTACAAGACATGAAATGTGGGCAGCACTATTTCTTCATCCTCTCATATTGGACTGAGGGCAGACTGGATATTACTTTGACTCACTAAACAAAACAGTCAGACGTGGGCTAGCTGGATAGCATGCTAACTTCAGTAGAGGAAAAGAATTGGTAGAAACAGAAGCAAAACAAGAGTTATCATTGGCATTGCATTCCACCACTGGAGACAACTCTTGGCAAGAAAAGGAATGAAGTTTGATGTTGAACTCGCAATAGCTGTTTTAGACTTGTAAACTGTAGTGATAATAATAGCACGTTTAAAGTGAAATGTTGTAATGCTGACTGACAGTTTTAGTTTATTTACAATTTTATATGATATGTCAATATAAGTAAAGAGAGAAACTTCTTTCAACACTGCATGTATCAGAGGAGAGGATCTGTTATAACATTGTGAGGCATCACACAGTCACTGCATCGTCCTGCCTCTCAGCTCGGGACAATTTATGGCCAGCCAACCCTGGGCAACAGGGGGCACTTAGAGGTAAAGTGTCAGCTCTGGCTAACAGCTGCACACATATTTATCCAGCAGTGGCAATTTATGGGGAGGGAGGCCTGTCACCAGATGTGACCCCATGGGACGTGGCCTGAGCTGGGGAAGACAACAAGGGGACAGCACAGGGAGCATGGGGATAAAAGAGAAAGACAGAAAACCACTGTATGTGAGAGGGAAAGATTAGAGGTAAAATGTCTTGAATGTGAGAAATATGCACAATTTTGCTTTGTCTCTGTCTGTATCTTTTTTTTTCTCTCTCTCTCTCATTTGCACCAGCACACACACACATGCACACAGTGCAGTACAATCTCAATGCACTGGGGCCATCTCACTGCAGGGTCAGGCTGAGGAAAAAGACTGAAGCGGAGGAGAAAAAGCAATAAAAGATCCCGATAATGAATCCATGCAACAGAATGATAAATGATCGCAATGAAATCAGAACTGGTTTAATGACAGCATAATGAAGATGGGTGAAATTGAGGGTGCGAGGAAAAAAGTTGGAGAACATGAAAGTCAAAGCAGAAACGAAAGCACCAAATGTAATGAAGGTGGCAGTAGGGAAAATCTATACATGACAGAATGAGGGAGAGATGGAACGTTAGTCCTCTCCGCCGCAATAAGCCTCCAGCAGCGAGGGTGAGAGGCAGAGAGGCCAGTATTCCTGACAGAGCCTTATCTCATCTTCAGCCTGGAATAAAACCCATTTTCCAGCCCCGAGACAATAAAGCACAAGGTTACCGAACCTCGCACCCGTGACACCCCTATTTAGAGAGAGGCCTCGGCCCAACATAAAAATGCATAACACCATCACCGCACTGAGAGGTAGTGTATGACACCAGGGCCGAGCTTGCTATGTCTGTGTGTGTATATGTGTGCTTTATGATAATGCAAGAGAAGTGTGTTAAATATCAATGTGTAGTAGAGCAGATAAACTCTACTGGGGCAAGTAAAGAGACTCAAAATGCACTCCAGTGCTGTCATGCTTACTGCTGCATTTTATTTTTATTTTTTTACACACAATGGTTAATTTAATTGCCTTGTTCGTAACCTTGAAGAGTTGGAGAGAAGTAGCGTGTGAGCATTCAGGCGTGTGAACAGGCGTGCATGCATTTAAACAACTGAATGCGCGTGCAACAGTGACAGTGTGCATGTTTGTCTGCCCCCCCCCATGGGATTTTTCTCCTCACACGTTGATGTGAATGTGACAAGTGGCCCCTCATCATCGCTAAGTGGATTGAGCTGTGTGATGGGCATGTCGTGGGCCCTGGGGGAAAAAAATGCCATGCGACTCATATAATGTGATTCTTCTCTGTCGTAATGGGTGACAAGTGTTTCCTGTCTGTCCACCCACCACCACCACCACCCCACAAACCCTCCCCCTCCCATCACCCACCCATCCGAGAGCGTTGCCTCCCTAAGCTTCGCCCGAGGAGACGCGGAAGCAGATATGATAAGAGGATGGAGAGATCGACAGAAGAGAGCAAGAGGAAGGAGGGGGGTGGAGGATAAAAAAGACAAGATGCCTCTAAAGTAGCTCCGGGGCCAGGGAGATGCCCACGCCAGTCTTCAAGTTTCTGTCTCATTCGTCACAGAAAGAAAGAGATGCAGAAAGGAATGTCTGGCAAGAGACAGGGAAATAATTTGGCAAATGGAGATGTCAACAGGTGGCTTAGGCTAACATTTGCCCAGAGCTAACGCCTGCTGGATTGAACTTTTGTATATTTCATCTCCCTTTCCCTGTCTCTGTCTCGCAAACATATAAAAACACATTACTTCTGAATAATAAGCAGCGCACCACCATGTAGAAAACAAGCTTGCTCTATTTTCTCAGAGCTATGCTAATTAGGTCAATTAATCCAATGCATGTTTGGCACCATGGAGCAGTCGGTGCAATTCGCAGAGCATTAACAGCAATGTCATGCTAATTGCAAGTTTTTTTGTAGCAAATTTCTGCTCAGACACGACCATTTGGCTCAGATATGGGCGCAGCTTAATCTCCTGCACGGCCTTACCTTTCTCATCAGAGGGAGACATGCAAAACTGGCCACGGACCAGCCACCACCCATTTGAGGGAAAGGCCTCTCTGGCTTGCCCATTTAAATGAAATAGCGGTACCGAGCCAGGCTCTGGCATTCACGGACTCTTTTAATTGCTTGAAACACTATGAAGCGGGGGAAAATGGAGCTATTTGTCTGGAAAGTACGCTTATCTAATCTCTCTTGAACTATTTTGCTTTTGGAAACACAGCTCTGGGGAAAGCCGAGACAATTAGCACCTTTTAGAAATATATTGAGACGGATCTTGGGCAAATCAAAAGGCGCTCGGGATGATGTGATCACTCGAGAATTTGAGTTGAACTTGCACTGCTGTTAAAGATAGATCCTTCCTCAACATCTGAGGAAAGAGATTACAATGGGGGCCTCCTCTCATTCAGGGACCCAAGATTTTGTTCCTCGTTCGAATACCATTACATAGCTACTGTAATGGCCAAGTGTAGGAGCTCCTGAAACTACATTTATTCAAGGTAATGGAAAACCTATATTGTAAACGTAAATTGCAAACAGAATTTTCAATGCCAACCTGTTATTGGTTTGGCAGTATCAAAGTTTTCATTCCACACTTTATCGCTTGACATGAAGGCTACACTGCATCAAGCGCCACAGAAATATAGAGTATTTTTTCCTCCGTAGTAATAAATGGACACCCCAACACTCTTGTAAATTGGATAAAATTGGACCAGAGTTGCCCAGAAGTGATAAGCTTAAAGGTTGGCCAGCTCAAATCACAATCTTAAATGATAATTGTTATAGATCACAAACATCAGTTTGTCAACAGTAAAACACTGTGATAACAGTAGACATTATTTGTACATATGTATCAGTGTAAAATGAAACTGTTTGTGCACCTTTCTGTTGCATTCATGAGAACATGCCATATATCTATATAACCGGGCTATTGTAAACTTGACTGTTATTGTAGATCCATTTCATCATTAAGCAATAAAACAGCACACTTAAATGGCTGGATATACTTGTGTTTCTGTTGTCTGCATTCTCCTGAAGTAGGAGCCTGCAAAGCCGGGCTGAAGGCAGCACCACCACAAGGCAATTTAAGTAGTGCCGCTATACTCAGCTAGCATGGTTTGACAATGATGAGAATGTGAGTTTTACATTTTCTTCAGGTGTTTGAGAGTGCAGAAAAACTGTAAGTGACAGGCTTAACTCCTTCCCCAGCATTAGATAAGCCCAGCAACTTGGTGTGTTTCTTTGGTAGCACATGAGTGAGTCTTGTGAGAATTGCAGTTTTATATATGTATTTAATCGTGGTGAATTGTGTGTAGCGCGAAGAAGCCCTTTATCAGATGCTGGCAGAGGGGAGTTAATGGGGATCGAGTAGAGCTTTACTAAACAGGGAGACAGTAATTTGGATCTCAGCCGACTTCCACCTTTCTCTCACATCTTATTACTCTACAGACGGAGCTCTAGCGAGAAGGAGCTGACGCAGGTCCATAATAACACAGAGACATGTACTGTACACACAATTCCACTAACATTCATATACACATATGTACACATAGACTGACAGTCAGAGTTATCTCTCTGATTTGTGGAGTCTTGGCGAACTGAGGGATGAGCAAGCAACTACTCATCTTTACAGCCAATTAAAAATGAGAGAATATATTGCTATGGCAAATATCAGAATATAGATAGATTATAAATAGATAAGTATATAAGTATAGCATTTATCCAGACCGCGCGATTGAATGATGGTTAATATAAAAGTTACACCCACTGTATTGATAGAAGTTCATTTTATTTGCATTCCACACAAATCCACATAAACATACTGTATATACATTGGAGAGATCGACAGAAGAGAGCAAGAGGAAGGGAGGGGTGGAGGATAAAAAAGACAAGATGCCTCTGTGTGCGTAGCTCCGGGCTAGGAGATGCCCACGCAGTCTTCAAGTTTCTTGTCTCATTCGCTCACAGAAAGAAGACAGAAAAGTGAAATGTCTACGCAGTGACAGGGAAATAGACTCTGGCAAATGGAGATGCAAACACAGGGTGGCTTAGGCTAACATTTGCCCAGAGCTAACGCCTGCTGGATTGAACTTTTTGTATATTTCATCTCCCTTTCCCTGTCTCTGTCTCGCAAACATATAAAAACACATTACTTCTGAATAATAAGCAGCGCACCACCATGTAGAAAACAAGCTTGCTCTGTTTTCTCAAACTATGCTAGTCAGGTCAATTAATCCAATGCATGTTTGGCACCATGGAGCAGTGATTACCCAGTGTGAGCATTAACAGCAATGTCATGCCTAATTTTAAGTTTTTTATGTAAATTTGCTCGAACCACGACCATTTGGCTCAGATATGGGCGCAGCTTAATCTCCTGCAGCCTTACCTTTCTCATCAGAGGAGACATGCAAAACTATTTTGGACCCAGCCACCACCCATTTGAAAGGCACTCTCTGGCTTGCTATTTAAATGAAATAATTGCGAGCCAGGCTCTGGCATTCTCGGACTCTTTTAATTGCTTGAAACACTATGAAGCGGGGGAAAATGGAGCTATTTGTCTGGAAAGTACGCTTATCTAATCTCTCTTGAACTATTTTGCTTTGGAAATACAGCTCTGGGAAAGCCGAGACAATTAGCACCTTTTAGAACATATTGAGACGGATCTTGGGCAAATTTCAAAAGGCGTTCGGGGGATGATGTGATCACTCGAGGAATTTGAGTTGGAACTTGGCACTGCTGTTAAAGATAGCGAGATCCTTCCTCAACATCTGAGGAAAGAGATTACAATGGGGGCCTCCTCTCATTCAGGGACCCAAGATTTTGTTCCGGTCTGAATACCATTACATAGCTACTGTAATGGCCATGTAGGAGCTCCTGAAACTACATTTATTCAAGGTAATGGACAAACCTATATGAGCCAGAAACGCTAAATTGCAAACAGAATTTTCTCAATGCCAACCTGTTATTGGTTTGGCAGTGTATCAAAGCCATCTCCAATACTTTATCGTTTGACATGAAGGCTACACTGCATCAAGCGCTGTTAGAAATATAGAGTATTTTTCTCTCCGTAGTACAAATGGACACCCCAACACTCTTGTAAATTGGATAAAATTGACCAGAGTTGCCCAGAAGTGATGTTTAAAGGTTGGACAGCTCAGAAACTACAACTCCTATCAGAAATATTAATTGTTAGTACAGACTATAAATATCACTGCAGTTTTAGTCATTTAACTAGTGCAAAACATACTGTGATAACAGTGTGAGACATTTTTTTATTTGTACATATGTATCAGTGTAAAAATGAAACTGTTTGTGCCACCTTTCTGTTGCATTCCATGAGAACATGCCATATATCTATATAACCGTCATTGTAAACTTGACTGTTATTGTAGGATCCATTCTCTCATCATTGCTAACAAAAACAGCACTTAAATGCATGATATACTTGTGTTTCTGTTGTCTGCATTCTGAAGTAGGAGCCTGCAAAGCGTATTTGAAGGCAGCACCACCACAAGGCAATTTGCAGTGTGAAAAATAGCTATACTCAGCTAGCATTATTTGACAATGATGAAATGTGAGCCTTACATTTTCCTTCAGGTGTTTGAGACAGTGCAGAAAACTGTAAAAGGGTGATGGAGGCTTAACTCCTTCCCCAGCATTAGGGAGTAAGCCCAGCAACTTGGTGTGTTTCTTTGGTAGTGCACATGAGTGAGTCTTTGTGAGAATTCGTGCAGTTTCTATATATGTGTACGACCGTGTGACTGTGTGTGTGTGTGTGCGCGTACAGAAGCCCTTTATCAGATGCTGGCAGAGTGGAGCACGGGGGGATCGATAGAGCTTTGGCTTGAAACAGGGAGACAGTACCTGGATCTCAGCCGACCTCCACCTTTCCTCTCATTGATCTTCATTACCTCCACAGACTGGAGCTCTAGCGAGAAGGAGCTGGACGCAGTGGCCCATACACACAGAGACATGTACTGTACACACACCCACTAACATTCATATACACATATGTACACATAGACTGACAGTCAGAGTTATCTCTCTGGATTTGTGGAGTCTTAAGTGAACTGAGGGATGATGTACAACTACTCATCTTTACAGCCAAATTAAAAATGAGAGAATATATTGCTATGGCAACATCAGACATAGATAGATTATAAATAGATATAAGTATATATAAGATAAGTATTTATCCAGACTGTATATGATTGAATGATATGTAGTTAATATAAAAAGTTACACGACTGTATTGATAGAAGTTCATTTTATTTGTATCCACACAAACCTACATAAACATACTGTATATATACATATACATACTGTATACATACAAATATACACATCTCCCATGATGCAATTCCTCAGACCCTTGTGAGGAAATGCCCATGTCTTTCAAAATCCACACTCCCAGTATACACCACAGGGTTCCTGTTCAAACTTTGAAGTCTCAAGATCAATCCAGGAGTGCCTCATCCAAAGCCACAGAAGATATTATGCAACTGTTTTCACAAGACTTCTGGTATGAGGATTAATTTATAAAACATATACATACAACTATTACAGTAATGTAGTCATAAACTTACAAACCACCTTTTTATCATTTTACTGATTGTCAGATTGCAGTTGCAACAGAAAAAAGGGGGAAAAATACAAAACAAAAATACATTTTTAAAATGTAACAAATGAAATAGAATGATTTTAAGAAAAGCAAAAACAAACAACTCATCCACCCACCACACTACAAAAACTTGACGGTTAACCATCTATGCACTGACAATAGCAGTTATTGTCTTTCAAATACATTTTACACATAGAAGTTGACTAAATTGATTTACATCCATCCATTATCTCTTAACTTTGGAGGATCACAGTGGGCCCAGGACCAATCCCAGCTGACATGACATCGAACCCAGAATCTTCCTGCTGTGAGGTGACAGTGATAACCAGTCTCCTAAATCCATTCATATGTATTATTTAATTGAATCAGAAGCAGCAACTGCCTTGACAGCAGCACTGCAGCCTGATAATTAAGTGCATTTATTGATGCAATTAACATTTAATTTCAACACTAAAAGATTATGAAAAGAGGACGCCCACTGGTGCATATACACAGTAAACTGTGCAGTAACAGTTTAAGTAGTGAATCATCGTTCAGGAACACAACGCTTGGTAAGCAAGGTACATACACCCCAATAACATCCGATAATATCATCCAAAAAAACATCTGGACATTAAAAGACATGTGGATGTACAGTATGTGACAACTGATTTTTAATTACAAAGGGAGAATGCTGGACTTAAGATTGTCTTTAAGATAAATAGTATCTATGGATCATTTCACACTTTAATAGCTGATGATTGTGACTGAGGTTAAAAAATTATAATAATTATTTTCAAATTAATAGTCTGGCCATATTCTTATACATTATATACCATCACCATACCTACATACCTATTCTGCATCTTTATATAGACACGAGATGAAAGGGCAGATCTGCTATTTCAACCATGGGATGCCAGTGGGTACTCCTTTGCAAGTAGAAAGACAAAGCATGTAAATTATATATTGTATCCATTTCAGTTCTTATATAAACAACCTATTTACAGTCTGATCTCACAGGCTTTGAACTAAAGAATAAACAAAAAGAAATAAATTAAGAAAACATGACTGTTTATGGTGCATCATGTTTTTAATACTGAATAGTGTACTAATTTACAGTACATTCCAAGTGGGTACCTTTTCTATTTTATTGTTTCCTCAAACATCAACAACACAATTAGATGTAAACACATTTTAGTCAAGCTCCAACTTTCAATTAAGCTGCCAAAGCTTTTGTCTATTTGAGAAGAGGAGTATAATTACTTCATACAATTCGATTATTGAACAGAATGTCCTTGACAATGGCAACAACAAAAAAGCAAACAAAAGCTGTTTTTTAGTCAGGGAAATTGCTTGAAATACCCATGTAATCCTTTAAAGATTTTTAAACGCTCACAATCCGAGACAATGTACAATCACCAAGTCAAGACAGCTGGTGAAGACAGAGGTTCTGGCGCGTGGATTAGGGACTTTGTTTATGCATTGTTAGTGTGTCTCTCCTCACCTTGTCTCTAAGAAGCCAGGCATTTAATGCACGCTAGGGAAAGTGAGTTAAAGTAGGAGGAGGAAAGGCAAGGGAGGAGAACGACTGAATGAAAGGTGGTACATTGAATAACCAAAGCTCTCAGGTGCCATTCTCCCCCTGCGACTTAAGTTAATTCAATTCTCTCCCCCCGTCCCATCAGGCCTCGTCTGGAAGTAGACGGCATCAAAGCCGAGCCGGAAAACACTAAATGATTGTAACTCAATTGTTGCTGGGCCATCATTGATTGTTTGCCCGGAAAGATGTTGGAAGAGAGACAAGACACTTATTTTCTCCACCTCTCCCACCCTCTGTAATCACTTTTCGGGATGGATGTGTGTGTTTATGTGCATGTTTGCACCTATTAGGATGAAGAAGCTTCTGTGCACCAGGCTTTCATCTGCACTTGGGAGGTATATGCACTCAAAGCACTAATGACACACAAAGTAATCACAGATAAGGGGATAGAATTGCATGAAAAACAGAGAGCTCTTTGGTCTCACACATAAACAGATGGATATTTAATTAAGTGCCTCAAACAGGTCATTTAGACTGCCTCTGTCAATACATTAACAGCACGGTGTTGAGCCGTGACACAGACATAAGTGAAATCTACTCTCTTAAATTATCATTTTCTTGCCCAGTGGTCAAGCTTTTTAAGCCTCAGCTAGGCTTTGTCCTCATGAGGACTTGTCTCATTGTTGTCTTCAAAAAGCATAGATCAAATAATGTGCAATGCAAATTCAAAATGTGTGCCTAAAAATTGCCCCGAATGCACAAGACAGTTGGTATTAAATGGTCACTCCACCGATTTTCAACATGAAGTTCAGTTTGCTCATCACAAGGAGTACTGAGCTCCAAGAGAATAACACTGATGACTTCATAGTGATGTCATCAGGGTTATCTGGTCTTGGACATGGAGACTACAAATTATTAGCAGAAACAAACTGTGAGAGAGTTTGAGAGATGAGAGCACTCACTTAGCTAGGAGAGTCTAATAAAACATGCTCTTGAGTTGCATCATGGGAAATGCAGGATCTAGTGTTATTAGATACTTTAAATGTCAGGGTATCACGGGTTCTACCGGTTTGATTTTCAACCACTTTTTAAATGTCAAATCTCCAAACAGTATGCAATAAACAGTGAAATATCCCACCCTTTCTACATCTATCTACTAATGTACAAACATTTTCTACATTGAAATATCCCCAAATTGTGATATACCAAATAGTCAAAAGCATCGCCTTTAAAGCTCGAATAAGCTAGACTTTGGTCTACTTGTCCTGGAAAAAACTGACAAATAAGAACGACATTGGGGACACCTTCACAAGAAGGCTGAGCTACTTCTTAATGAGGATAGTTGAGAGCAAAACATTTTATCCTGCTCTTTCACAGGAAAAAAAGATAGGTGTTCACAGCAGACAAATGCTGTGAACACTTTGTCACCTATAATAAGAAGTGTTGCACAGGTGAAGAAAAAATGGATTGACCTCAAAGTGAATCCAAAAAAAAAAAAAAAAAAACGATTGCAGAACACAAAAGAAATGTCAGTGCCAAAGGAGGGGGGTAGAGTACCACTTCAGTGTCATCCACAGATGACAAAATAGCTCCAATTGCTGGTGAGATGTCTCAGAGAGGCATCATGCGTGATGGTGATGGCGTGACTCCATCAGCCATAGAGACCAAGGACCCCCAACATATACTGTAACCAGGTTTTACATGGCTGCATTAATTATGGTATGGAACCTAAGGAGTTGATTGTTAATATAAATTGGTTACAAATGAAAGTCTTTAACATGTCCTTAATTTGCTACACTGCTTCACAGCCCACGCTGGCTCAGAAAACCGCTGTGTGTATGCTGCTGGTCCTCAATGATTAATTGCTAAGGGAACAAGATGAAATAATCAGGACCATTGCTGAAATTAAGGAGGAATTGCAGGGGGTCGATTTCAAATTAAAAGAACTATATTCCATCGTGACAGATATATTTTCTTTGTTAAATAAAGGCCTGTGATTTAGAGACTTTTTCATCCCACAGCAAGACAGTCACTAGTTTTAATTAAGAATCACTTAGAAAGTTTATCTCATGTTTGAGTTGTACTACAATACAGCTCCACAGGGGAGAGGTCAGGTATTACCTCATTATATGCAAAACCTCATCCCTCTATGGCTGACAATCAATATTCATCATGCTCACATGAGTTTTGAGGTTTGTATAATAAATAAGATTATATGCAGAGACATGAACACTCGTGGTTGAATAACAAAACTGTTGGTACATGACATTATCTGGGGCATTTTTGGTTTAGCTTGTTTTCATGGTAGACTATGTTCGCACTCAGGAACAATTGAATTAAATTCTGTTTTATATATGAGCTCTGTATGAAGAAACATAGTTATATCTTTTAGCTTTTTATGTTATCCTGCACAGTAACTTAACTAATGTTACCATGAGAGAGTTGGAACACTCTGTTAGACTTATTACTAACAACTGTTAATGATGGTGGCAAGTCAAAGTTTTAAGTCTGGTATTTGGGCTATTAAAGAGGAGCCCAAACAAAAAAAAAAAAAAGGTTAAAAGATTGATTTTTTATTATTTATTATTAAGTTTTGCTATGGCTACATAGCCAACATTAGCATTAATAGCTGTTTACTTACTGGTCTGGAGGAAATGCAGCATCAAATTTCATAAATTGTGACCAAACTGTCGCCACCAGTTTTGCTTCTAGTCCTACCATGTGTTTTCCTCTACTAAAGCTAACATGCTAACCAGCTAGATCCGGCCCAGCCAGCCCATCTCAATTACTTTGCGATAGCAACTCACTGCAGTGTCCAGACTGAGCCGAAGAAGTAGTGCTGCTCAGAGGGTGTATTATAACCTCTTGCCTCGTAAATGCAACAATGGCTGAAGCTCTTGGCAAGTGATCATCACCACTGCCTGCTCCCAGCAAGAAACCACATTCAACAGCAGAGAAAACTTACAAATAGTGCCTTTAAAATCATACTGTATGCGTAGTACTGTCGTGAACAGAAAGCAGTGGTTTTCTGTACTGCAGAGATTGGCAAGTAGGTTCAGTTAGTTTTTACAGTGCATTCAAGAAGCAGGGTAACAGCTTAATTGGTGAATCGGAGACATAGACCAGTAATTTTAATTAGATTGATTATTATTCATTTAATTTGCTTGGAAATACAAGGAGCTTTACTTTATTATCTGCTAAGAAACCTGGACTCACCATTCTCTCATCCTCTTTGTTTAAAGTGAGCATTCAGCTGATGTGTTACAGGTACGGATATCCGTTACAGAAATAACTTGCTGTAGCTTTGGTGTGCGACACAGAGACGATCAGGAAGTTAAAATGGAAGTGTAATTGCAGCGCTTCAGAGTGTGCAGATGCAAAGTCAGACAATGCAAAACAAATTCTGTGTACCACCTGTGGTTGGCACTCATTCAAGCAGGTGAGATAATCACAGACAGCGAGACAGAGTGATGCAAGCCAAGTGAGTTAGCGGCTATCACCACCCGCTCCTGGCAAGAAAACATGTTCAGCGGTAGAGAAAACTTACAAATAGCCCCCTTAAGCTCTAATTTCTATACAGTATTATAAATGGGAGTTTTATATGATCCAGCATCTAATGGCCATTACAAGAACTGCAGCTCACAGTGCTTCAGTGGTGGTTGTGGTAGGTTTCACCACGGGAGGGAAAACATTCTTTGCTTTGGGCACCAAAAAGCCAGGAGCCAGTTTGTTACCTCTTAAGAATTCATTTGTCATTTCTATCAGTTCAGTCATTTTTGTGCTCATCAATCTCCAGCAATTTGAAATAAGAAAAGTGGTCATACTTATTATGGTCTGTAGGTGCAAGCCACTTTAAAAAATAATTCATCTTACAAGATATGACGCAACTTAAAGTTTCTGATATACGTCTAGTTGATGCGGCAAGTGGTTCAGCTGTAATAAGTCTTAAGAGACCAGATATGAAAAAATTATAATTATACAAATGCATTTAGCTCTATAAGTCATTTGTTCAATAAGAGAGTGATGAAGAAGCTGTTGATTTGGATGAGAGGGTTTGGAGTGACACTCTGAGCAGACAATGTAAAAAAATAAAACATCCAAAACACGTAATTCTCAGGCCCTTTTGTCAGGTGTTTATTTGCTATTTATTGGAAATAAACCTGCCCTACAGTACTTGTCTATCATAAAGTTCTGTAGCTTGATGATTTCAGACTGGGTTGAAAGCTCCAATCCTTTGTTTACTCGTTCTCCCAGCTATGTTCTCTCCATGCCGCTTCATTGCACGTATGGCATCGTGCTGAGTCATTTAGAGCCAAACAGAATCACAGCTGAAAACTCATTACAAAAAAAAAAAAAAAAAAGAGAGAGCGAGAGAGGCTGACAAAAGATATGAGGAGAGTGGCAGTGTTCATTAGCAGCAAAGTTTTTAAAGTCATTGCAAAGTTTTCACAATTTATTACTAAATTTACTACTTAGTCATTTAAGCTTAAATGCGTTTCATCACGTCATTTCACGTAATAAGAGCACTGTATGAAGCCAAAACATTTAGAAAGCTCTACAGGATATGAACTGCCAACAAAGAATCCTGGTCCGTATGACTTTAGTCTTTTAACACCCATGCTTGATGAATAGATATTTCAAGCTTTCTCTTTTCGGCTGCATTCATCTCATTAAAAAGAAAGAAAAGGTCAATCTCATGACTCAAATCACTGATACGTTTAATAGTCCTCTGGACAGGCTGCAGTGAGTCATGCAGAATATTCTCTTTCTGAAACTCGCCATGAATGTAGATCATGGGTGTACTTTAAACTTCACATGTGGGCTGGGAGGTGAGAACAAATTCACCCTGTCATCTACATCACATGCTTTTCCACCACAGCTCCTCTTGACTCTCACCAATCACTTTAACTTTCACACCGCTGTATGCTGTCTCACATACTCACACACCATTACTAGTACAATCTTTTGTAGAAGGTATAATCACCTGACTCCACCGAGCATGTCATTCCAATTGCCATGGTAATTAGAGGGCCTTACTCTGACTGACAGGACCTGATGAACAGTGGTGTGAAAGTGTGTGTGTCTGTTAAAACATCATCTATGCAGTAGAGAGCAGCTAGAATAAAGAAGGATAGCCTTGCTGTTCCATGCTTAAGTTAACAAAACTGGAGTCATTAACCACCTCTGCTTCTTTGTTGTGTGATAATGATCAAGTCATTTGTCAAGTGGTGTCCATTTGTGAGATACTAAAACATAAAAAGAGGTTATTTTACATTTTGAAGAGCTCACAGATAGCAGCAGCAAAATCTGCAAGCTGCCTTTAGTGCTACTGTTAAAAAATAGCATGGCATAATTTAGGCCCTAAACAGCTATTGAGTCTATTGAGGTAGAAACTTGGCTTTGGCCTCAGTGCCTGATTGGAATCCAAAAAGCAAATAAATAAATTCATTTAATAGCCATTCTCAGCCACAAAAGAATAATTAGACTATTATGCACAAGAGCCTCATTCAAATTTACATTACAAAAGGATCATTTTGTTTTATTACAACTTTTATTTTTGGAGCTTTGGCAGACAGGATCTAAAAAAACAGAAGCTGTCAGGTGATATACTGTTGTAGGCAGGCCAAGATTGTAGCTAGATTATCTAAAGTAGATCATCATCATTTGAAAGTAAAATCAAAAGGGACCTATTCCAGTTGAGATTTGCTAACCTGCTTGTTGTGTCCTGCTCTGATTTCCTGATTAAGACCTAGGCTTTTAAAAAGATTGCCATTGCATTTTCCAGAGACGTTCAAGGTCCCCAGAGGATGAATCCTAATGATTGTGGTGATCCTGAATTTTATTTATTGCCATTGGGTTTGACATTTTTGTTTTTTTCTTTGTTAGATCAACAAATCTCACAAGGTGTAGGTTGAGACTGATCTGTGGATGTTTGTGGAATGATGATGAAAATGTCTGTCGTGCAGTGAAGTGGTGCACAGATTGGATGAAGAAATTCCCAGAAGAGTGGCAAACAATCTGCAGAAGATCTACCCACAATTCCTCTTGTTGTGCATGCAGTCCCATCACTTGGCATCATCCTACGTACGCTGCATTGTTATGCAGGCACAGGCAAAAGGCTTCACTCTATCTCCAAGATAATTGAAGATAATTTCTGAATATCATCATGCATTATTCAGAAAATGAGAGGTTACATAATGATAGATTTTCAAATGAAAGTGGGTAATCCATTTTTCATAGATCTGAAATATAAATCACAGAAACAATTCAAGTTTGAAGAACCTACATTAACAAGGTCAACAATTATATTGTGAACATCCAATTAATAGTCCTCCAATTATTAATAGACAATAGACATCAGAGACTGCTTAATCACAAAAAGCCAAATTTTCTGCTCTAGCAGACAACAAAACAATGTAGTATAGTTATACATGCAGCTCACTGCTCCCTCAAACACCACAATCACAGCCAGACCCACATACAAAAAAGAGCGGCTGCTCTCTGGAATAACAAATCCTGACCTACTCAAAGTAGAAGAAAAGACAATAAATGTGCAACTGTAGCATGGAACTTTTCTCTAAATCTATCAACATGTATCATTGCACAAGTGATACCTGTTAGTTTTTGCAGTGATCGATGACACCAGTCCACACCAGTTAAAGTTTGCTTCAGTCCATTTCCACAATCCTAAATCAGCCTCTGATGAAATCTGAAGTCGTCCATTTGCTAATATTAACCGTTTGAAATTTGCAGTCAGGCTCCACACAAAAGTAAATACCAGCACTAAAACTGTGAGTTGGGTCAAAACTCTTTCTCCTGCTCTCTTTTTTTTCGTACTACTTCTAGCTACATACAGTCCATGATGCAATACAACTTAAGCTACATGTCCCAAGAAAACATACAACAGCAAACAAAAAGTGTAGCACTAGCTCTTGTAGCATGGTACAATATTAGAAATAAAAATGTAATGTTATTCATTCTAACATAATTTTTGAATAGTTTCAATGCCATGGAAAAACATGTCAGGCAACAGTTGTTAAAATTTTGCTTTACTTCAAGAGAAAAAACTGCTGTTGCTACTCTAAAGTCTGATATAGTAACATCTTGGCTCCTGCAGGGTGAATGTCCGTCTTTGTAAGTGATAATGTTATCACATAGTAGGCTACAGTAATGACATGTCCCTTGCCTGTCAATAGATTTCTACTGCAGGTAGTGAGCTAGCTAGCCAAGCTTGCTAACATTAGCAACTAATGTTAGAGCAGATACACAGTTTAATCCATCCCTTACACTGGTGCTCTTGTGTTTTTTGTGTTGTAACAACTGAAAAAAGGACACCACCCTCCAAACTCTTGATACTGAGTATCACTCTTACTGGAGCCCCAGGCACGCTAAGTAACACAAAGAAATTCAAAGCTTGACTGGACTGCTATGCCTTGTTACAGTTGCTGAGCTATGACTGCACAATGGCTGTTCGAGAGTAAGGTTCGCCAAATCTGTCCAAAGTCAAAACAGACCAGAATACAGAAGTTTAGCCACAGCTAAGTGTGTGGTTTAAATACTGATATCCAATAGCTCAAATATTATATTAGTGTGGTTATGCAGTTGAGCAAATAACATGTTCATCTTAGTTAGAAGCATAATTAACTCATCTGGTCTCGTCTGGTAAATATGGAGTCAAGCAACCAATCATACACATTTTTATTACAACTTTGACTCATTTTGTATATTTAATGTGGAACACATTAGGTATAATTAATGGTTGTTTGATTGGCTGAAATCAGTGGCTCTCACCAGCTCTCAGACAGTTTTGTGTGAAAATCCCCTATGCCACCCCCCACCCCACCCCCACCGCCGACAACAAACCTTTTCTTTCCACAGACCAGCATCCCACAGAGTCAGTCTAATGGGCAGAGAAAGACAGAGGGAGAGAGAAAGAAGATGGTGACCTCCTCGAGGGGGCATCCTGACATCATCCACAGTGGCGTTGGAGACATGATGCTGTCACAACACACAGTGACAGAGGGGGGCGTCTGGCTCGGTGTCACCAGCTCTGACACACTGGGGAATGACCCACGCTAGAGCAATGGCTGTGACAGTAGCAGGACAGGTCTCTGGGAAAGGCATGGGTGGTGAGGCGGGCGGGGTAGGTTAGAAACAGGAGAAGGTGGAGGGGTGAGCAGTGGGAGGGTGGTTTGTTGACGATGATCAGAGAGACAAGGCATAAGACTAGACAGGATGACTGTATCAGCATGGATGGATACAACCTTGTTTGGATATTTGAAGTAAAACACAGTTCAGACCTGACAAGTGAAAAGCTGTGTAGCATTTTTAAACATCAGTATATCACTGTAACTAAATAAACAACTGTTGTCAGCTTCCACTGACTATTTACAGTTAACCTCAAGCAATAATACCATTTTTTCCATAAACTCCTTTTTCTAGTTTGATAAACAGGGGCTTGCAGTCTTCTAGGGAAGAATGTTGTCTTTTGATTTTTTGAAGTACAAAGCTCTCATTTTCTTTGATTCCCCATGCAGATAATAAACTTGTCACTTGGTTTTATTTCACACATTTCTAATAGGGCTTGCCACTCATTAAGTAGCTTCAGCATTATGAATATATGTGTATGCACGCTCAACCATTCAGTCTGAACCTTCTTAATCTTTTGGGGCTCTGCCCTACAAAAAGACAGAGGCAACAAGACTCCTCCAGGCATCTAAGATTGCCAGCAGACATCCCGCAGACTACTGAGTGTGCAGAGTTGTAATTCACCATTTGAAGATATACGATTAAATGGTCGATCCAGCAACGTGCTCATTTGGTTCAGTTCTCTCGTTGCAAAAACATCTCCACTTTGATAAGGGGTTTGAAGGAGGGTTGCTCTTTGGCCAAACTCACCTAAAATGTTTTCTGCAGGGGTGTTTAGAAGAAAAACATCCAGTGATATATCCCTCTTTTCATTTTTATGTCCTGAGAGCCCTTGTGAACCTATATTATTAGGCAGGCCTCTCTTGAATTGTTGTCACTAAGTCTGCCCTGCTGACTCACAAGGGTGAGGGACTTATGTACCACTCAGTCTATTTCATAGGGCTTCTAATAAAACTCCTTTCAGGTAAAAATCTGCACTTCAGAACTTTTTAGAATCAACTTAGGAAAAGTGATCCTCTCTGCATTCAGACAGGTGTACAGAAGAAGGTTGCTTGACTGAAATGAAGCCCTTCAATAAATGTAAAGTTTTGACAGTGTGTGGGAGCTGGTTTTGTTACTTAGAGCTCATATAGGTCAACAGTGAATCAGCTAGATGTCTTTTAACCTTCCACCACATAACGAGAAGAGCATATATCTTTCATAGTGTACACTCGTATGAGTTATGTGGAATGCATGGCTAAGTGGAGGCAAATACTGCAATAGAAAGAGAGTGCAGTGAGCCTGAGCTCAAGACCAATGAGCCCATTGGCTTTGCAATGGTACATCACTTGCTTGTGTGTTGGACCCCTCTGCAGCTGTTTGTGATCACTCTGAATGTCTTTGTACAGCTTTGACAGCTTTGATCAGCCATGATCACTGCTGTCATCCTTTTTTTTCATCCTGTTTACTCATTATTTTTTGGACATGTTGGGTCTTTACATGTTTATACACTTTGATGTGGGACTTGTTGCGCAAGAGTCCTGGGGAAGTTAACTCAGTTTGTTGTATAATTTAATGTTTTTCCTAAAAATCTGCAAACCCAGTGCAGACCCAGAAACTTAGGTACCCAGATTCAACCTGAACAAGGCAGTCAGAGAGCCGATCACATCTAGATGCAGTCTCAATGCCCACTGGAAGAGTTTGCATTGTTGTTAACAAAATGGGAGACATAATATTATATCCTCATATGATTTTTTTTTTTTACTGAAATCATGGTCTGGCTCCACCAGTCCATTTCTTACCTGTACCAGAGTGGCCAACCAACATCATTTCCTGGCAACAGTGATAACCATCCTATGATGATGAAAAATTTACACACACATACCACACATTGCAAAACAGCAGTGAAAGCAGACTAGCTGGATTCAAGGGGGATGGAATCAATAAAACATCAGGTTCAGACTCAACCCAAAAAACAAACCTAGTGTTGTGACCAGCTATGAATAAGCAAACATGTTCATGTGTAATGTTCATTCGGAGCTACTTAGGACTTAATGGATGAGGACAGGCATTGCTCTCACCTCATTTAGAGCAGAGCCGTATGAGTTAAATAGACTCTGTCTGATTGGCTGAGCGTGTGCATGTATACTCAGCGTGCTGAAGTGGTTGGCTAAGAGAGGAGAGCCCTAATGAAGAGCTACAAGTGATCACAGAGCTCTAGCTGTGATATTCAACCATCATCTCAAGGCTGTTGGTGCTTTTAATGTGAAATCTGTTGCTCAGCACAGTTAAAGAATCTGGAAGAGCTAGTTTCTAGACAACAAAATCACTACTGACACCCAGCTCTGTAGCTTTTCTTGGATGCTGCCTTTTTCTTTCCTTCTTTGCTCACAGATGATATGGCTGCTTATTTTTAACAGGAGAGATGAGATCCAGTGTTTTTCTGTCTACTTAACATTTCTCCTCTCTCTCTCTCTCTCATACCCCCTCTCTGCTTGACAGAAAAAAAGACTGTAAACTGATGGAGCATCAGCATTCTCTAGAGGCCAATGGAGGGCATAACATATTCTTTGCAGAGAGGCATTCATCTTTCTCTCTGTCTGATCTTCCTCCTGCCTGCTTCCTCTCATTGCTAGATAGTATAATATTTATTGCAGAATCCAGCTGTGTGCAGACTGAACTATTTTGAGTAAGGTGCAGGGACAGACTGGTATTATGTAAAAACAGGAATCAAACAAGGAAAAACCTGCTTTGTGGCTTTTAGGGAAGTGAGGTTGCCTATGATTACTTTGTCACACCCTAACTGAACTTAGTAATTAGGTATATAGTTCTTTCCTTTTGTCCATTTCTCTCTCTGGTTCACATGGTAACAACACTGTAAACAAATGTTAACATCATTAATTTTCATCTTCTCTATAATGTACAGTCATATATACTTTCTTTGGCATGGTTTACACAGCAGGTGAGTGTGTGTGTCAGCTTATTATTTGGAAACTAAACAGGAAAAACACAAACAATAACAAATAAACTGAGAGAGAAATCCCTCCCTCTAGATTGTTTTAAGTGAAGACACTTCTATTATACTGTTTCCTGCAGGGATTGGCTGTCATGTGAGCATTCATTTTGATTATCTTGTGTGTGTGTTAAAGCTGAGGAAGGAAATGTTATACAGGACTGACACATTTTGGAATTTCAACACAATGCCATAGGGGAACTTGGGGTGTGTTTTTGTTTGATATGCATTCACTGACATCAGAGGGTTCATAACAAGGTTCTCTAAAAAAGTATTTTCTTTCACTTTTGATTCAAAACTATTTAGATATTTAGAACACTCCCACTTTGAGTGTGCCGAAAACCCCCAGCTTTCATTTTGTGCATGTACACTGATCACAGTGCGTAGCAGTAGGGCAGGAAATGCAAGCCGATGAAGCAGACGCTAACTGGGATCTAAAGGTTAAATGCCTGAAACCACCACACTCAAGCGCTCAGGCTGACTCATAGACTAGATTTTTGCCGATTGGTGCCATTTCCATACCATGTGTGACACTATCCAGATCTGTCATCCGGTGGTGTTGCACATAAATCTACATATTAAGTCTTAGTGGGCCCCCTTGCCTGTATGAAGCTCATGCATTTGTAGTGCTTATCATGATAATCCATAATGAGAAAGTCTGTACAATCTGAAACATCAGGATATTTCAGCCCCTTTTATCAGCATACTAGAATTAATGTGTGAAGCTTTAGGAATATTAAAAACATTATTTAAATCTTCATTATACCCTGAGCAAAGGTAGAAGACCATCTTATTCCAGTCCCTACACTCAGAGAGAATAACTCTCCTATTGCATTTCATCATTTAAAAAAAAATGTTATTTGCAGAATTAAAGAGGATTAGTTTCCAACTAGTGCTAACCCAGTGTGTTGCAACCTAGAAGCAGCATAATAAAACATTAGAGACCTAATTCAATCCAGACACAATCCACAGATATGCAAAGTAGGTAGCCTGAATATTCAAACTGAACCCTGCTTGATACAGATAGTTATGTTAAACAATAACTCTGATGCTGCTGAAAGATTTATCTCCATCAGTAAAACTCATCAAAACACTATAGTAAACTAATCATGTTTCCATACTTTATGCAGTGAGTGATAATGATTTAGATGATATTGTACGATATTTATAATGCGCAATGAAGCATAGTACTTCATGATAGTGTTGCAAATCTCACAGTTTATGCTGAGATGAATGTTTGAAATGACTGTGTTTGCACTTTATGTTCTCACAGTGTCTGACATCCTCTGTAACATGACAAGATGTTGATGATGGACAGGCAGAAGCTCTGGTAATGTTTTAGGTACAAGGAATAGTTTGTCAAACTATTTACTAAGCCAATGATAATAGTTTATTTATCACACTAATATTGCTACACGCTAATACTGTCAAATTTCAAAATTACAGATGCAGTGCCTTAATTCTAGGCTTTCTGAGGGCCCTCCCTCATCTGGGGAGTTGTTACTTAGTTCCACCCCCCGCCCCCCCACCTGCTGTGATCTGCCTGCCTGTTGCCATTATCACATCATTTCCCATTCCCAAGTCCAATTGTTGGTTACACTGTTTCTCTCCCGCTCTCTCTCTCTTCCTCTGATCTCTGATGATATCTCTCATCTGTCATTTCTCCGTGCCCGCTGAAACGTCCTCAGGCAGGTTTGCTCATGCAAAACAAGCCCAGGTTGGCACTGCCGGTGTGTGAGTATGCGAATGTCAGTGTGTGAGACTCCACCCTCCATTCCTCAACCCCTCCAGCAGGTCCACACCTCAGAGCCAACTGCCTCGGAATATCCAGGTGAGACCAAGTCAGTTAACATCAACACAGGGCCTGTGGGGACGCACTTGCCAGTCAGCAAACATCTCTTTTACGCCATCTCCCTGTGTCAAAGGTAAGGCGCTTTATCTTTGTCTATACATATAAGATTTGTTAGATCAGTAAAACAGATGTAATGTAAATGAATTCCAGTTTAAATTCAGATGTATACTAGAAGAATACATGAGGACAAAAGATAAGTGTTTGAAAATGGGACATTAAAAGGGCAAGAACATTGTTCATTCTGTTCCTTTTCCACCGTACAACCAGGGAAGATCTTGTATCATGTCAAGGGAAGAGCTCAGCCCCGGCGCATAGAAAGGAATGAGATTTGTAAAGACAGATAACTTGAAGCGATGCAAATAAAACCATACATGGATCACTCGTGCTTTTCTCCTCTGGCTGATGTGCGGTACCTTGAAAAGCGGAAGAAAGCCAAGTTGAACGTACAAAGCCGAGGTGCGCGAGTGACAGAAAATGAAAGAAAAGCAGAGCTGGGAAGAAGAAGAAGAAGAGAGAGAGAGAGAGAAAGCCACACACAAGAGAACTCCAACCCCACCTTGTTAGCCAGGAGCACTGACTCATACAGACAATGTGGTCTTGGTGGATAGGAAAGTATTTCCAACTTGCTCAACCTGTAAAGCGAGTCACTGTCAAGGATCTATTGATGGGGTGGTTATATACTGAACACAAGACAGTATGGGTAAAGCTACACAATGTCAGTCTGCACTGAGGATCAAGGGAATTTAGTATAAAGGGATATTTTCTTACTAAGAATTATGTTGGCACATTTGCAAGTTTGCATGATGCTAAGAATGTTTATGGTTGTTGACGTCTCCCGCGCTCTGCAAGACTCTTAATAAAGCCAGGGGCGTGCACCAGAGCTGTATTTGAGTAGATATATTGGAATCAAATGCATCACATAACCGGCGGTTTCTCAGTCGAGAAAGCATGATACGTCTCGTCTGTCACAACAAAGAGAAAGACAAAACACACTGCGACGAGATAGACGAGGCCCGGGCCGCTGTTGGCAGGGAAGGCAACATCGCAATCTAGAGCAAATACGAAAACAAATTGCGGTCCGGCTTTGCCATCTCCCTGAGACAAGATATACTGTCGTCTCTGAGGTTTTCTCTCCTATCTGGGCTGATTGTCACCTCAGAGTTTGTGTATGTGTGTGTGTGTTTTATATGAAATCGAGAGAGAAATCACATGCTCTATTTATTTGTGCAAAAGCAATGAATCATGCTGTGTTTGGGTTTGTGTGAGTCTAAACATGCAATTTGTGAATACCATTTTTTTAAAGAAATGACATGCCTGAGGATTCGAACTAAGAATAGCTTCTTCTCAAGGTAAAACTGAGATATGTCAAAGTCTCAAAAGCACAGGCTGAGACACATTTTCAGATGAATATCACTGGTTGTATTATCCACTTAGATGGAGATAAAGTGTAGGTAACATCATCAGCGATCGAAAGTGTCTTTCAGTGGCCCGTGTTGTGATTCTGAAGGCATTCATCGAGTCGAGTCTTTTTATGCTGTGTAATTTAATAGTCAGGAATGCTGGATGAGAGAGAAAATAGCAACTGATTTGACAGCTCAGTATGTCGACAGTGATGCCGAAATGCTGAAGTAAAGCGTTTCTGAATTCAAATACGCGGGATTAGAAGAGGCAGAATTGAAACGGAACAGCGGACAGCGAGGCTGTTATCCAACTTGTTCCCTGTCAGACCGTGAGCTATCGTCAGAATGAGATGTAAATGTATAACAGAAGCGTTTTTTTTTCTCCCCTCCTGTTGTTGAAAAGGAATCCTTGACAAATCTTAACCTTTATGTATGGCAGACCCTCCTTATGGCTCACACTTATGTAAGAAAGAGGATGTTTGCACACCTCACTCAACAGTCACACCTGTTGCTCCAGCTACAAACTAAATTTGTATCCAACAGAATTTTAGAATGCAGTAATTCTGCCACGCAACATGCATGCACACGCCTTCATACAACCAAGACTTCATTAAAACATCCATTAAAACCAGAGAGAGAGAGAGAGAGAGAAAATGGGGAGAGGATCCATTACAGCTCCATCTTTAAAGTCTGTACACGATCAGACCATTAAATCCACATCGTAATATTTTAACTTAAACTCCCCTCACAAATGAAACGCCATCCCTTAACAACCCTTTGAAGACTCTGCAATAGACGTTTGGGATTACAGAGATGACTGCAGCTGCCTGATCAGCCGCACTGTTCAAATAGCTGACTAACAGAGTTGAGAGTCTTGGTTTGTCCTTTCAGCGAAGGGAGGCGCCGATGATGATGACTCACTCATTCATGTATAATGAGTCAGTTTTGAAAAGGTAGCTCTGCGCAAACGGGAATCAGCCATAATAGGGATTATGTTTGCGAGTGAGGTGTCTGGTTGTTTTTTCCTCAGAGGTGATCACCATTTTGAAATAGCTTTTTGTTTGTGGTTGCTGTGGAGTAACACAACGGAAGAGATGCAGTGGCTTTATGTGACATCTCACTGATGTAAATACAAAAAATAAAACAGAAACCCAGGGACCTGGAGATGAAGAAAATAATACTGCATGTAAAAGGTATTAAAATTCTCTATGCATGATAACTGCAAGTGTGTAAGCCTTTAAAAGGGGCATGCCACTTATTTTACACATCAAACTCAGTTAACCCATCTACTATTCTTTCTGTGGAAATAGCTGTATAATGTCTCCTGGGGCTCTGGTGGATCTTTGTCAGGTCTCCAAAAATTACCCTGATGATGTCAGAGTGATGTCATCAGGGTTATGCTGGCTTGGATTCGGAGACCACTGATTTATAACAGAGAGCTTGCGTTATAAACTGGTGGTGTGGAGTTTGAAAGATGTGTGCTTTCACCTGGTAGGGAGGGTCTAATAAAAGGCACAGTCTAGTTGCATTATGGGAAATGTAGGATCCAGTTTTTCCCCCCCACTTTTAGGTACTCAAAGTCAGGATATCTCAGCTGCTACATCAATATTGATGCTTCTCTTCAAACCTCCCTCTCTCTCAAGTCGCCCAGCATTATAAAGGCGTAATTCTTGCTTGATAAGATGAAAAATATGAAAAGAAGATTGTGCAGTGTTTTTTATCAAATGAACAGAGATTTTTCATCTTTTACATGATTACTACTCTTTTTCCTAATCCACTCTGTCACTCTTTCATAGCTCAAGGTCATCCCACCAGTTCCACCTGCTCTCCTGAGGAGCTCCTCCATCTCCCTCAGCCTCCTCCGTCCCCTCCTCCACCTCTACAGCAGCCGTCATGAACTGGTCTGCGTTGGAGGCACTCCTCAGCGGAGTCAACAAATACTCCACCGTGTTCGGCCGTGTCTGGCTCTCCATGGTCTTCGTCTTCAGGGTGATGGTGTTCGTGGTGGCGGCCCAGAGGGTGTGGGGCGACGAGAACAAGGACTTCGTCTGCAACACGGCCCAGCCCGGCTGCAACAACGTGTGCTACGACCACATCTTCCCCATCTCCCACATCCGCCTGTGGGCCCTGCAGCTCATCTTCGTCACCTGCCCGTCGCTGATGGTGGTCGGCCACGTCAAGTACCGGGAGAAGAAGGACATGCAGTACACTGCCTCGCACAAGGGCGCCCATCTGTACGCCAACCCTGGGAAGAAACGTGGGGGCCTGTGGTGGACGTACCTGGTAAGAGTTTCCAGCAGCGCTTTGGCCTCGAACAAATTGAAGTTAGTCATTGCTAGAAATGTCAAAAATAATTGCCATGGATGAGTGGCTACGTACAAGAGACTGGAGAAGACATTTGTGTAATTATATATCTTGTCCTAATCACAAGAAAACAGACGGATGAACAGGCAAATGGACTTTTCTGTCCTTTATTTTACACTTGCAGAAAAATGTGTTTCCCAGTTTAACCTTCATTTATCTTCTCATAGGTGAGTCTGGTTTTCAAGGCAAGCTTTGACGCCGGCTTCCTCTACATCCTGTACCACATCTATGAAGGCTATGACATGCCCCGCCTGTCCAAGTGCTCCCTGCCGCCGTGCCCCAACACGGTGGACTGCTATATATCCCGTCCCACGGAGAAGAAGATCTTCACCCTCTTCATGGTGGTCTCCTCTGCCATCTGCATCCTCATGTGCATCTGCGAGATGATTTACCTCATCTGCAAACGTATCCAGAAATTCATTAAGAGAAAGGCCGAGGCGGCCAGGAGGATGTTCGCCGAGACTCACGAGATGGCTCCCCTGGCGGCCCCCAGGTCGGAGTTCAGGTCCAAAACGTCGATCAGAATCGATCCTACTGTATCTATCCAGAACCTCAGCAACATCAAGGCTGAGGAGGGGACATCTAAGAAGAAATAATGTGCAATATGGCAGCAGCTATGTTGAAAAACTAAGTAAAACACTAAAGGTGCCGAAATATGTGGAGAACTGCTGCTCAACACTAAAGAGACATCCATCAATTCAGGGATTTCTGAGACAGCGTTTTGTAAATATCATGTTAAATGACTTTCTGCAGGAACGCACAACTGATGCATGCAAATTAACTTCTTAAAAAGGAGGATTACAGAGGAACTTAAAGGGTTTTGATATTTAGTTTTTCTTGGAATTGGTTTGCATGCATGTGTGTGTGTGTGTGTGTGTGTGTATGAATGTGTGAATGTGTGAATATGTGCTCATAACAATGTGTACATTACTATTGGCCAGTAGCAAGCTAAAGCTGTTGTGTCAGGCACTTTGTAAATAAAACTGTAAGTCTAAAATGCTGAAGTGATGTAATTACAGAGTGAATCCTTTCCCTGAACATACACACTGCCCCCTGACGAATAAAACAAGATAAAGCACACAGAGCACTTCCTTCTACACAAGCCCCTCCAGAGTTACTCTTGCTGATATTTTACAGACTCACACTATTAAATCAGAATTGCTTAATGAATGTATGATGCATATATACACTAATTCATACCTCTGGAAAAGGACAAAACATTTTTTATACCCACAAATTTGCATTTTTTCGTGTTTTTTTTTTTTTTTTTTTTTTTGGTTTTGTTTTGTTGTTTTATTTTGTTTTTGAGAGAGAGAATGAAGAAAGATTTGAGATAATATATTGTGTTTTAGATTTTGTATTTATTTCTGTGATCTATAAAGTTATTTCACTGTTAAAATATTTGAGTGTGTGTTTCTTTTGTTCGTTTTTAAGTGAAAAAATATACTATGTAGAATATCCACTTTGTATTGATAGATCTAACTGAAATTAAAATAAATATCTACAATATTATGAAATAAAAACTCAAGTAGACTTCCTGGAAACCGTGTCATTGTTACAGGATTAAACAATGAGTGACAAACTCACCAAGTGTTGGGTTATATACTGAAGAGTCATGGACATTGTGATTGATACTTTCTGTTCCGTCGTCATCTCTTTTCCACTCCGCCGTCCAATCAGGAGCAGGACACGCGGGTGCGGTTTTGACAGACCTGGAAATGCACCAATAGTTAGCATGATCCGGACGGCGCAGTATCCGCCTTCAAGGCTGAACTGTTGAAGGAAGTAAAGTCAGTCAAACATGAGTTTCCACTACGGCCAGGTACCGTAATACTGCTCTTTGTGTTGTGTATATGTTAATCATAATAACGTATTTATATCGTTTAATAACTGTATTATCTGTTTTATTGCCGTAATATAACGTAGATAATGCTTCATGCCGTTAAAACACGAGTGACGTTAGCCATTCATTTGTTTACTGATGCTAGCAGGGTGGAGAATGGAAAGTGTTACCATTTATTACCAACATTTCACTTTGTAGTTGCGTGTCTTGCTATAAACATTTGAATTGTTTTTAAATCATCGTTCAGCAATGTGTACATGTCATAATATTCCTGTTTTAACCGAGCTTTCTTGCGCAAAACAGCGGAGATAAGAACTTTTCAGAGCTGGGAGATGAATACAGATACTTTACCGAAGTTACAGTAGCGATACATCCTTGTAAAGATATTACACTACAACATTAGGTTTGTTACTGGTAAAGGGATAGTGCAGAAGTTTTGTCAGAAAAACATTGATATACTGTTCATATTCATAACTATAACTAATTACTATTGTTCCATCTGTAAGCAGTATTGAAGTGTTACTATCTATGCCTGGAAAATAATTGAAATGGTTTAATCAATTATCGAAATAGTAAGTTTTCTGTCACTTGACCAATCAGTGAATCTGCTAACCGATTCAGCCTCCCATACCTGAGTAGCTTCATATATACATGTTCACATATATTATATTTTGTAAGCTAATAACATACTGTAACTGCAGCTGTCAGATAAATCTATGTAATGTATGTTTCCTTTTGCTAGCAGAGTACAAAACTGCAGATAATAGAAATACTCAAGTTAAGTGCAAGTTTCTCAAAACTCTACAAAAGTACAGCTTGAGTAAATGTCCTAAGTTACTTCTCACCACCCAGTTACTTCTTTACATGTACCCAAAGTGCTCTATATACCTGCAGTACCCTGTGGTAGTGTAATACTTCTACCTGTTAATGCTCATGCACTAAGCCTGTTTATCCCTTGTACTTATCGTATAGTCTCAGTGAACTTTGCTTTTGTTTATCACTGTAGGGCTATCCAGGAGGGGGCAATCCACCACCAAATGCTCCATATGGGGGAGGCCATGGTTCCTATGGCCCTCCCCCCTCAGCTCCGTACGGAGGTGCTGCAGGTCCACAAGGAGGTCCTTATGGCGGTTATGGAGCCCCAGGTCATGGAGGGCAATATGGGCCAGGACCAGGAGGTGCCCCCAGTGGGCCCTACGGTGGTTACGGGGCACAGCCGCATGGAGGACCTTATGGGCACCATGCTCCTGCAGGTAACTGTAGGCTGAGACTGGAGCTGTGCAAGCATCTGCAGTTCTTTCTGCCTGTGGGAGTTGAATAGGCATATTCCTGAACACGAGGAGACTGCAGATAGGCTCCCATTCCCCTTCTTCGTTGCCTTTCTCCCGTTTTCGGCCTCCCTCGCTCTCTGGTGGGATGATGGATAGAAAATGACTTAACGTTCCCAGACAGTCATGTAGAGACAGGGTTCAGTTTGTGCCCCTCAGCAGGATTACACTGCTGGAGTGATGACTTCAGTAATACTGAGTGAGGGCTAAACAGAGTAAGAGACAGATGGGTAAAGAGTGTGTTGTGTGTGTGTGTGTGTGTGTGCGTGTGCGTGTGCGTGCGTGCGTGTGTGTATGTGTGCTTACACAGTTTCCTGTAGCAGCTAAGCCCAAGTCAGAACCTGATGTTGCCATCACTCCCCACAGGGACCGAATCCATCAGGGTCTGGCTTGAAGCGTAACCTGTCCCTCTTTCCCCATTCATTTTTCTGACAATCAGCCCTGCCTACACCCCACCCCCTCGTCTTACACCTCCTCTCAGTTTCTCCATGAACTCAGGTAACAGCCTCTTGCCTGGACATAATCCCCTTTTAGTGAGGTGACTTTTTCTTAACCTTGGACTCTGTCTCTACCTTCTTTGTCACAATCAGCGCTTGATAAAAACACTCAGCATGTATAACTAAGGTTGCGGATGTATTCTTTAACAGAATGGCAACTTACTTATATTATTTTAAAATGTTTTTGTTGTAATGTTTTTTCCCTTATTCTTCCAGCGAGTAAGATGTAGATACCTACTTACGTTTGTTAACTTGGACACATTTGAAGTGTGCTTAGTTGTAGGAATTATATTTGGCACGTCAGTTACATATAGAGTGTACTGCGTGTTAAAGTCAATATATACCATACTGTTTTCCCCAGTCACCACCATCTAAACACCAAAGACCAAAAACTGAGTCGTGCACAGATGTATTATTTTTTATGATCAAGTTTCTGCTTGACAGAGTCAGCACAGCTTCAACTGTCAGACAGTAGAAGTTTGTTTCTTCATTTCCCAATAAATAAAGAATTATTTTGCTCTGAAACGAGGCACACACTTCGTTGTTAAGAATCCTTGCCTTTTTTTTTGCCACAAATATTCAATACTGCTCAAAGCCCGAGAGCCTCAGTGAAATAACAACTGATAGAAAATACAAGGATGGAAAACAGACAGAATAAATCAAACTAGCTCGCTCCGACAGATTGAAGAAGAAGAAGGGGATGAAAACAGTGATGGAGACTAGAGCGATCTTCAAAAGTGATGGGGCATCTTCAAAGTCAGCCTGAACCCTACTCCTCTTTTCACCACCCTGTTATTACTCTTATCTTTCCTCTCTGTAGGTAACATTCCTCCCGGTGTTAACCCAGAGGCGTACCAGTGGTTCCAGACTGTTGATGCGGACCGCAGCGGCTTCATCAACCTGAAGGAGCTCAAGCAGGCACTTGTCAACTCCAACTGGTCTGCTTTTAATGACGAGACCTGCCTCATGATGATCAGTAAGTCCGTGCTGCTGCAGCCAAATGAAATGCTCAGCAGAGTGTGAGGTAGCTCTGCGCTGATGAATTGGTTATAAATGTTTTGACAGTGTTTCTTGAGGCAGAATGACACAGTGTACTTCCGGAGACCTAAATAGCTACAGCAAAGAAGAGGGGGGAGGTTGTTTTGGAAAAAACATATGGATAAAGGAGTGTTGAGGAAAAGAAAGTAGGCTGGTTTTAAATGTGAGCTTCCTCCTAAATCTGTCAGGCTTCTAAATAGAAATCTCTTCAGCTTCTAAAAGGAGAAAACCAGGCAGCCAGGAGTCAGACTAAAAAATGACTGAGTCACGTTTGTCTTGTTGCCTGTTAGTTTGCATGAGTATCCCCACATTCCATCTGCATTTGCCAGGCAGTGACTAATGCGTTCCATTACCATAATGAGAAATGTGTGACTTCTCCGCGCTGCTTTTAGATAGTACAAGGAGAAGATCCGTGATGATGGACGATGGGCTTGCTGGAAACATGATGCGGAAAAAAAGAGCTTCGCATGTGCACTGTGTTTTGAATGACTGTCCAACAATAATTGAAGAAAACACATCTGACTCATGTTTGGCTGAACATGCTGTGTTTTGTGTTTCCCGTTAGACATGTTTGACAAGACACGCTCAGGTCGAATAGACATGTTTGGCTTCTCAGCACTGTGGGACTTCATGCAGCGGTGGAGAGCGTTGTTTCAGCAGTATGACAGAGATCGCTCAGGTTCTATCAGTGGCACAGAGCTACACCAAGGTATCCCTGTTTGTATATGTCAAAGATGCTATGATGAGTTGGGATATGTCCATGTGAATATAAAACCTTTTAGACTTTTGGCAGAGAGAGAAAAATTCACTCCTGTGTTGTTTCTCCCTCCTCTCCTCAAGCCCTCGCTCAGATGGGCTACAACCTCAGCCCCCAGTTCACTGACATGCTGGTGCAGCGCTTCACCCTGCGGGGCGGGCAGCCTGGCATCCAGCTGGACCGCTTCATCCAGGTGTGCACCCAGCTCCAGAGCATGACGCAGGCCTTCAGGGAAAAGGACACGACCATGACGGGCAACATCCGCCTCAACTATGAGGACTTCCTCTCTGGTGCCATCACCAGGCTCATGTGAGCCTCATGCCACTGACAGTCCCTCTGCACTGTGGATACACAGCATCATTCCATGTTCAGGGCTTATTCACATGTTGATGTGCCATATTGACATAGATGCCTTTATGACGGTGACATTTAGCAAGTCTATTGTTTACTAGAACTTAGATCCAAGAGGGCACTTGTATTTACATGTTTAATTAACTGAATGTTAACCCCATAACCCCAGTAAGTGACCATATTTCTGTCAGGACTGAATCAGTGTAAAATAGCGGATGTAACAGAAGGTAATTCATTTGCTGTGATTTTGCTCACATGCAGCATTAACATGGTCCTGTGCCACTGAAACAATACCCTTTTAAATGCATGTATATCAAGGGTATTTCCAAGGTACAGAAAGTATTTCCATGCAATGGTTTCACATTGTATTGAGTATATATTACAGATATATGATTAAACCATCATATTTTCTAATACCAGAATTATTCTAACCTCACATTTAGTGGGGTGTTGATGGTAAAAAGTTCATTTTTTGCTAAGTTGCTCTACCACAAGCCAGTATCAACCATGAATAGAAAAAATATATATGTCTCTGACCAAAACATGACAGAGCCAAAGCAAGAGAGCAGGGTTCTCCATTATGTTTGCCACTTTAACTTTAGTGATTGTGGGGCCAGTCTTAGATAACACACTCCATTGAAGCATATATTGTATTCTGAAATTGCTGAACATGCCAAAATGGTCCTTAATGCCAGAAACCAATAAATTCTTCTGTATCAGACTTTGGTGTAATCGTTTTCTTAACTGACAACTACTCACACAATTTAAAATAAGATTTTAAGAATTTTGATATATGAAGCTACATGCTGTATGTGTTGTTTAATCTGTATCCTAAGGGTTGATATTGTGTATATGCAGTCTTACTATGGTAATGCCCCTACCGTGTTATGACAGATTCTTTTCCAAAAAGTGAGAGAACAGTAACTGTGAGTAAAGTTAAATTGAGGAAAATAACTTCAGAATTGTTATACATATTGTTATATTACTGTACTGTGCTATTTTCTTTATTTTCTTAGCAGTCGTAGCTAGTTGAACTCCAAACCCAACTCATGACCTTTGACCTCAAAAAGCCCCAAAATCAGTTATTTGTTTCTGCATTTGTGGGGCAGATTGGCTGCACAAAAGAGCAAAAGAGCCTCTGTCTTCCCCATCCACATCTGGCGCGTCTTTTTCCTCACCATCTGTTACTCCGCTTGATCACAGTCTGTGTCAAGAGTCCTCCTGCTTCTCCTCGTCTCGTTCCAAATCACAGGCAATCCATCAAACCCTCTTGTGCGTCCTTTGTGGTCATATCCCACATCCATCTCCTCCTCGCTCCTCTCCTTCTATCTTCATCTGAAGCTAAACGTAGCTGTCCCAGGTACTTAAGCGAACTATTCCTCCCCATCCACCCTGTTCTGTTGACACGTCACCTGAGCGCGGATTTGGTAAAGTGTCTGGACCGCTTTCAAAAGACTTGAGTTCAGGGGGGCTTACAAGTGTGGCCAAGAGTGCGCCATGCTTGAAGGTTTGAGCCCACGGAAAGCCGTGCAGCAGCCTTTTCCTGGCTTATGTGATTCAGCAGTGATTTAACCTAAGTCCTGATTGTCATTTCCTGTGTAATGAGGAAATTTCCCACCACTGACCATGCCTGACATCTGTAATTAACTTGGGCAAATAGAGCAGGTCTGCGGGGGCTTCGGTTAGTGAGGATGTGACACTCCACTCTGTCAGCCCCAGTTTGTGATTTGGATTGATAAGAGTTATATTTTTACATAAAAATCTTGGCAAAGTGCAGCTCTAAATCTCGTACTAATAAACAGGAGCTGATGAAATAATCCTGGCACAGCTGACGCTGGTGGTAAAGCAGAACTGGCACTAGTAATGTTGTTTTCCCGCAGGGGATGAGCACATTTCACTTTATCTGACAGGACTGATCAGATGCCAGTTCTGGCAACTACAAGATGGACAGCGCAGAGGGAGGAATCATTTTGAAGCATGAAACATAATCACCCACACAGAATCCTGTTAATCACAACCAGTTCAGCAGTCACTTGAAGCAATAATAGCATAAAGATTTGGAAAAAGCTCTATTTTTCTTTTTTTTTCATTCCCTTCCTCTCGCACAAATGACCAGTGAGTCAGAAGTAGTCATTGGTCCATGACGGGCTCCATTCCAGTCACTATAGATCAGCCTTGTGCCCTGCATTGGTATAGTTTTATGGAAAACTTTAAGCATCATCAATCATATAAAGCTTTGCAAAAAAAGGTGTACCGATTTACTACCCAGAAACTGCAGTTTTATATTTTCTTCCCCCTATAGTCAACTCTGCAATTTATAGTTACCCGCTGGGTGACTGAAATGGACACAGTTTCTCTGCATCCCTCATAAGTAGTTCGAGTAAACAAAAGCAAAGCCTTTCTTCAAACTGTGTCTTTATACACAGTATACCAAGCCTCTGAAAGTGTCTCTGTCTTTACATGCCGAAATGCGCTTTTAAACTGAAAGAACCCTATCTCGGCACTTGAGGGGTTTGTCATCCAGAGAGGGGTGGCTCATGCCTTGTCAACATGTGACACAATACTGGTGACAGATCTGTCAGCTTTTTCATGAGTATTCCTTGAGAGGAGGATTGCGCAAGAAATGCTGTTGACTCTTTGAAGATAGAGAGAGATGATATTTTTATGACTCCCATTCAGTACTGTGGAGGAGACAAAAATCAACATATGTTATGTAAGAACACAGCTCCCTTTGTATAGTCACAAAGCACGTTTTTTCAGGATATGTGATCAAGTATTACACAAATAAGATTAAAATATTTGATTCTTCTACAACTTAATAATGTTTCATCTGTCAAAGAATACATGAACAAGTGAACTTTATTAATGTTACAATGCTGTTTTATTACACTGTTACATTATATGTAACCTGATTAGTGGAGTTTCACCTTTCGTTTCACTGTCTGCTGCATCAAGCCCACGTTTAATGGACTTATGTATGTCAATTAATTGTTTATAAAATAATTATTAAAAGGTATTACACAATTTATTGTCACCAGCCACTATCACAGCCACGATAATAGCAGTAGCTTTTGTTGATTCCCTCTATGTTTCCTAAAGGGACAGAAAAATGTCAATGACTGGCTCGAAGTAGTGTAGTGCTTTTATCACTAGGCGGCGCTGAGACACTGTGGCAAAGGCACACGAAACCCTCTTGGTTACAGCAAAGCGATGCTCATCAGCCAATGAGGATGAACCAGGAAGCTTACACACAGCCAGACGGAAATTGCGTTGGTCCACTGCTGCGTCAACGTGCTAGCGGTAAAGGTGAGAGAAGACTTATGAAATAAACCCGTGCCATCATCATCAAAATTGTACAGAGATAAACACATACGGACTTTTTTCCCGAGTAAATGCAACAGGAAGAGTGTAACGTGTCATTGCTTGAGGTTAAACGTCAACCTTACTGGTTCATTTACACTAAGGTAGCCGGTTACAGGCAGTTTTGTTCAATGACTTTGTAACGCTGCATAACTCAGTATTTGGAGACAGTTGTATGAGAAATGTCAGCTATAATTTTCATGTTTAAAGATGGTGTATCCAGGTTGTTCGAGGCCTGTTTCTCGCAATTCTCCGGTCAGGTTAGCGGTTGGACAGGTGCAACGCCAAAGGCCATTACAAATTTGTTCTTGTCATTTTCCCTTCATTGTGTACAAAGTAAGCCATGCGACGAAGAAAATGAGTTAATAGCTTTTATGATTCGCGGAGAGCTGCTTTTCTATTCGGCATGCATGCGACACACAAACAAACACAACTTACCATGAAATTCTAACTTTTGTAAGCGTTATCTTTGCCACGACAGGACGATACATTAAACGCCGATATTATCAACATGAGGTCATGCTGACATTCGAATCCAAGAATCCGATAGGGTCTTTCAGCCGCTTACATTTGACAAATTGTCGCCATCTTTTGGTCTTATCTATTGTTTCTCCGTTCCGTGATTTGTCGTTTTTGTGTGTTTGTTAGTTTGTTTTTTGGCAACAGTAAATGATTACCTGTATGGGTACAATCCATTTGCACATTTAAATTATTATTACTTTTTATTTCCGTTATGGGTTGACAGTTATTACGTGAACAATTGTGTAATTATGTATCTTATAATATACAGGTATAATTTCAAAAATACAAATAATGATTTACAAATGTTGATAGAATTGGCTTCGAGAGTTGACTGACCTCCTAGTTGCCACCACAGTTTGAAGAAAACACTGTATTCTTTTCACACAGGCTATTATTACCTGAACTAGTTTTAATTTGATGATTTAAAAGATAAAAACATTGTATCTCAGCTGGCTCTTTCTTATGGTTTAAAGCCTTACACAACAAATAACGTGATTTTAAATGATGGTGTTTTCATGTTGGTAAAAGTATTTTTGCTGAAGTCAGTTACATGTTTGCAGTGGTACATGACTTTAATCGGTCAGGATCAGGTTGAAACCACAAGGGGGAACCAGTTTAGAGGAAATGTTGATCACATTTTAAATAATCAATTCAGAACCACAGTGTTCTCCTTTCTCATGAGTGAATGTCCCTAAACTATTCCCTCCAGTTATATTACTGTATCATTTATATGTAAGCTAAAATCCACTTACCCTTAATTCTCTTTTTTTCCCCATGAAGCACCGGGGAGCCAAAGCGGTGTGCAGTCATGTGGCCTGTAGTGTGGACAGCGTTGCGGACCTATGCTCCTTACGTCACCTTTCCTGTTGCCTTTGTGGTCGGAGCGGTGGGCTACCACCTGGAGTGGTTCATCAGAGGGACCCCCAAACCTCGAGAGGAGGAGAAGGGCATCCTGGAGCTGAGGGAGGAGAGGAAGCTACAGGAACAAGTGGGTATGGACAGCACGCAGGTGCTTAGCCTGAAAGAAAGACTGGAGTTTACGCCCAGAGCAGCTCTGAACAGGAACAGACCCGAAAAGAGCTAACTGTTGGTGGTAGAGACTCGTGTTTGCCCTCTCACAGCAGGAGGATAGCGCACTGGGAGCAAAGGGGGTGAACCAGAGGGCAAAACACCTATTCTTCCAATTCAACTCAGCCATACATCCTCACTTCTGGCCACCCAAGAGCATCAGCTTGCCTGTGTTAATATCAGACACTGTATAGAATCAGGAGGGTAATCAAAAAACACATACTTGGTTTTTATCAAGTCTGACCTTCCCCTTGATGTTGCACATGCCTGCATTGATCCCTAACTAAAGCAAGTCACTGTACTTAAAACACCTTAAATATGGAACCTTTTGGGTGTTTCAGCTTTGAACTGACTACAAGGTTCAATGCGATTGTTGCCTGTTTGTCCTCGGGCTCAAGGAAAAGAGGACCATTGCCTGTTTTATTTAAATCTAGTAGTGGCACTGACACAGATTTTATTGTGACTTAATTATGTCATTTCTTTGTTTCCTGCATAAAAACAACTTTCATGTCTCAAGCCTGTCACACACAAGTGTTTCTCCTTCAGTCTTTTCTTTATGTTAAGAAGGAATGTCTGATTGTGAACATAAAAGCAAAGGAAGAAAGACAGGTCTTTGTTGTAGTTCTTTTTATCTCGTGACTTTTCATGGTATGTGGCAAAATAAGCCAGCAGTGTGGGAGGTCTCTCAGGAAGTTTAAGCTGCTTAGTCCTTTTGTTTGGAATATCTATACAATACTTTCATTTTAGAATGTCCGGATTATTTTCACACTTAAAGTTTTAATTGTGTGTGTCACTGAAAATGTGATCAGTAATAGAAATTTGTGTTTGTATGCTCAAAGTGTGTGCCCAATTGACCATTCAGTTACTGTCAGTAATTGTCTGAGGGAAAATTTCTCTAGAGATGTAGTAATAAAACTTGAAGTTTCATTTTCTGTCACTTTGTTTCAGCAGCATTGTTTCACAATCAAGTCCAAACAAATATTTCATTCCCTTTTAATATGAAACAATACTTTTTCCAAAGACAAAAAGTAACATCAAAGTCAAAGGAAGGAAGTAATGACTGCGCTCATTCAGCTTCAAGAAGGAAATTATTTTAGAACACATTAGACAAAGCAGTGATTAACAGGGGGAACTCGCCAACCTTTTCACCTTTCAGAATTTGACCTATGGCAACACCAACATCAGCATTTTTATTTTGTGGGCTAAAACACAGGTTGTTTTTTTTTGTACATCGGCATCTTGAATTAACTTGATTTGATTGTTGATTGTTTGACATGAGTCTGGATTTTTCAGTTATTCAAAGCTGGCTTTGAATAACCAGCTTCTGGAGCTGTGGTCTAAGCTGCAAGTCATAAAGTTTATCCTAAATGATTCATGACCAAGAGTTTCAGTCTCTCACATAGGAATGACTTTTACCCAGAGGTATGATGAGAAGGTTACTGATAAACTATTGTAATTTGTTGGTAAAAAAAAATAAAAATGTATACATATATTTGATAGAATACACAACAAAATAAACTAAGTACCCTCAAAAAACCCTAAAAAAAGAGAGACATGTACTCACTTAAATCCTACAGACTATCAAGACTCATGGTACCAGAAAACATATATTTAGGGGTGCTATATGTACGTTTCCCATTTGAAACCAAGTGAGGATGGAGAGTGGATGTGTAGGCTGCAGCTAAATTACAAAAGAGGAGTTATAAGGATACAATATGTTTAGGTGTATGAAAGTTGTGTGTCCTAAGTAGGAACAATCAGGAGGACAGAGTCGGCCTGACTGTCTTAACAATGGCCCAGCTCCTCACAACTGGACAGTACTGTGGGAACCAAGCTCTGAGGCTCATGGGAAATGAGGGGGGTGTTGGGAGTTGTTCCATTGTTCTTCCTGGATGATGGGGATGCGGGTGATGCTGGCTGTTCTTTTTTGTTTTTTTTGGGTTTTTTTTTTTAAGGAGGTCCAATCCAACATCCTGAGTGGACAGGCCGGAGACGGTGTTCCCTCTGCTGCAGGAACAATAGCTGTCTGCCTGTTGGAAGGCACCACAACTTCCCCTTATTAAACAACCACACTCACACATACACAGAATCCAGGAATAGGTACTGCTCTATCAAGCTACAAGGGCAAGAAGCCTCAACATAAACATAATAAAAGCATTTGAGGGTGTATTCTCACGGGGTATTTTTAAAGAATGAAAAATGGCCACTTAACTTCTCTGAGAGTCAGGATACATAACATGGTTGGAATAAGGAAACTGGCTGACATCAGATATTACTCAAAAATCAGTTATTAGCTATACTTTGGCTTTTAATGTTGGTGCATGAAAACGATAACAGTCAACGTCAGTCTTGCTAAGGTCCTCAAAACTCACCCTTTGCACTCCATAGCTAAAATGTAGGCTGTTATTCTTCGTCTTACTCGTAGTCTTAGTCTCTGTCTTATTAGTACTATACATATTGCCTTTTTCTTGTAGGGCAACTAATAAATTCAAAAGGTATTTATAAAAATTTTTAGTCAGACAACAACTACCAGGGTTCCTGAGTGTGCATATGGAACTGCATTATTAGATTTTTTTGGCCACTTGGGGTCAGCAAACTAAGCTGAAAACGCAATATTGATATAGTATTGTCGCCTTACACCATTGTTTTCCTTTGTTAGCAAACAGTTACCTGTGTAGCAAATAGCAATTGCAACTAGTCAGTCATCAGCATTTAGTTTGCGTGTCTGACCACAGAGTGTAAGTCCAATACCCTTTGAGCTTTTTTTGTCTAAAGGCTATTTAACGTCGACATGCTCCACTATGTTCACCGGCTTGTGGCTAACATTGGCCGTGTTGTTTGGTTCTGGACAGATAGCTTACAGTCAGTTTAGCAGAGCCTTTTCCTTTTGGAGTGAAAATAACCAGAAAAGTAAAGTTGCATGCCATAATACCACAAGAATTAACTGAAAGACTTAAAGCTACAGGGTACTGCTGACATTTTGTGGGCTCATCACTAGAGACACCACCTTTCACTCTACACATAGTGTTTTGATCTGTTGTTAATATAAAAATATTGATTAGTGCAGCGTTAAACATTAAACATCTGGAGGGTTGTAACCCAAAAGGTCCCCACTCTCCACTCAATCTTATCGCAGCTGTAGCACAAACATGGACACAAATCTCTTTGAGCTCTAAGTGGTACCAGCACTCTCAATTGACTCTGGCTGTTCAGCAGGCACTTTGCCCATTTCCACCATCCTTCACTGGCCTTTGATGGGGTGGCCGTGACATTAGGTCTACAAAACAGGGGGGAGCCAGGACAAAACAATGCAACAATGCCCACTGCGGCCCCATTGTCAGGGTGAACAATCCCTGACGACCAATCCCTGGGGAAAAAAAATACTGGAACGGGAAACAGATACAGACCCACTTCCTGTCCAGAGTTTAAATTTAGGAACTGCTCAAAGCATTTTTGTCTTGTTTTGTTGAGTAGCACAAATGCCTATATTAAGGAGTGGGTACTTAGATGTGACATTGTTATGGATACAGAGAAAGTTGTGTGTCAGAATTGTGTGTATGTATATTAAGAGAAACAAAGGGGGTTGGCACATGTAACACTGTATGCCTTTCACACGTACACACGTGCTATAACATAAACACTAAGTGGTTTTTACTGTGCAGGGTACATTATTTCCAGTTCCATCCAAATAAAGAGATATTACATAATTCGACAACCTCATTCACCCTGTAGCTATTTTAAGCCATCCCTTGTTTATATGAGTGTGTATGACAGTCTTGTTGAACTTTGTGAAGTGAGGTCACGCTGGTCATTCCTGACTTCTTGAGTGTATGTTTTCAGGGTGCTTCCTAGAGATTCACAGGGCCTTTGGGAGTACAGCTGGCCGGAAGTATGACAACAGAGCACCCCATTTTGGCCAGGCCTGACACATACAGTGGGCGGACCCTTTAAAGACCCTCCAGAGACCAGTGTATGATATGGTGGTGAGACCTTCCCTAAAGGAAAGTTGTCTTTCAGCACAACAGTCCCCCTTGTTTAAGACCTGATGGAGCCTGGAGGCTGCTTGATGGCCCTTTGAACTGCTTCACAATCTAAGAGCTTGTGTACAAATTGCAAGATTGCCCTTCTTTGTGTGTGTGATCAGTAGCACCAACAGAGTGAGGAAATGCATCAGCAGTGACTTCAACAATGTCAGGAAACTCGGTCAGAATGGCATCTGGTCCCAGAAGTTGCATGTATAACTGCTTAGGATGACCTGTCGCACAGATAGGGATCTTCCCAGCTAATGACTTATTTTATTAGCACAGCTGGACATAGCACAAATACCTCCATTATCAAGCGTTCATTACAGTATCCTCTAAAATCAGTGTCTAGTTTCATTGCCCTAATTTTGGGAAATAGTTTAGACATGAATAACAGGTTATCAAAGCAATGAATGGAAAGACATTTGATTAATGTCCCATTGTCCTGACAGAGGAACATGTAGCCAAAAACATCATTTTAATCTGCACTGTTAGGGGGCGTGATAGGAGGGTTGCAATCTCCCTGGAAGGCAGATATTGACTGTAGAGGAAAAATGACTGTCGGAGCAGCAAATAACTTGCACTCGCTGCTGTTTTCGTCCTGGAGGTTTATGTTTGCTTCACTCAACAGGAGGTGAGAGTTTATTCCGTGGAGAGAACAGAGCAGGGCGTTGGGCTTCTCTGGCTTGATCGGCTACGAGGAAGATGGATTTAAAAGGGAGCTCAGCTGTTCCGCTGCTGGCTTTGGTTGGCAGCAGAGGGCCGATATGGGGTCACCCACTTGCAATCTGTTCCGTGACCCCCCACCCCCCGCCACCCCCGCCCCCAGCTTTTTTTTGTGAAAACACACATACACGAACGCTCACGTGGACACATGCACACAAGTGCGCGCACACATGCGCCCACCCACCTGGACAGAGATAACAAGACTGCGCGGGAAAGCCAGCCAAGTTTTCGTGAACAGGCATTGAACTGGGCAGCCTCAGCAGGGCTCTGTCTGGATTGTTCTTTCAACGATATCTGCCAATTTATCCTTGACACAGGGAGAGGCTGCCTGCAATAAAACCACATTCCACCCTGAGGACTGAGATAGTCTTCCTATTGTTAAATCATAGAGGTTTTTGATAAAACTGCTGCAGAAGAAAAAAAAATGTGATTCTTTTTAATTCCTGTTTTTCACCTGCTTGTTACTGATCTTGTTTGGCCTCACACAGTTCAAGCTGTTTTCTTTATGAGAACCTGCCTCAGTAGTTCATTTCCTATAAACCCCGTTTTCCTGCTATAGATAACTGCTTATCGTCATGGAGACAGTTCAGTAAATTGCTGGAAATGAGGGCTGTATTGCAGAGGGGCTGCAGCTCCATCTCTGAAAAGACATATGGCTAAATTCACTGGGAGCCTGGGCGAGCACCTTTTGTTGAGGGTGCTGAGTTTTGGATTTTATCAATTGCTCTCCACGAAAACAGTGTTAACAGTCAGGACTCCCCAGGGGATATTAAATAGAGCCAGCATAAAATGCTGTTCCACCTTGTATGAACTTTTACTGGCACATAATTGATGCTTTTCTTCGGTGCAGCCAGAGCTACGGATTAAAAAAAGAAGAAGAAGAAGAAAAGAAACAGCCATTAAATCAAAGTTATTTCTCTCCATTTTTTCCCCCCTGAGGAGGTTTGCTCATGATACCCTGTAAAGCTCATCCACTTCTCCACACCTTGGTATCTCTGTTATTCCCAAAGCGCTTTCTCTTGAGTGATTCAGTGCCTCCGTATTGTGACAGTATTCGGACAGTGGAAAGTGTGCGGTTGGACACAGAAGCAACACATGCTTCAGAGACATTTACCCCCCGCGTCTAAATCTCATCCCTGTATTCAGAAAGAAAAGGGAATAAAACCATCACATACAGGAGAGACCAACTTGTATGAACTGAGCCTTAGATCCTGATAATATGACACTAATTTATGAACTGACAGTGTCCTCATTAATTTATGGTAGTTAAAACTTTATTTTCTTGAAAATAATAAATATTCACACTGGTATTTTTTCACAATATCTTAAACATTAAATACAATTTTCACATAATTTGTCATCTGCTTTCATTTAATTTGCACATTTCTGCACCTCTTTCAGTCCATTCGGTGTGCGCAATTACTCATACGCTTTTTTGCACTCTCTCAAACTCACAGTTTGCTTTTCAAACTGGATGGCTTGTCTTTGCTCCATTATTCAGCCCTGGTGATGAAGTATGCAGCGGTCCTCTCTCTCTCTCGCTCCCTCTTTCTTCATTGCTAAAATACTATGGTTATTGGCAATGATAAATCACAATCCCAGAATTCCCATGGTTTGACTCCCCTCCTCTTTACCCCTGATATCCCGGTCCATATTCCCTCAACTCAAGTGACCAAAAACTCACTGGGTGAAAGGGGAAAAGTACATTGTGTGTGTGCATGCATGCGTGCCTGAGATACACGCAGCCAATATCCTCTCGGGAGCCGGACCCAGGGCCCAGAGACCAGTACATTCCACAGAGTGGATAGAGCCACTGGGGGGGGGGGGGGGGGTAGGAGGCTTCAAACAACTCCAGGAGTTACAGTGCAAATCTCAGAGGAATACGCTTATGTCTGGTCCCTTCCCCTACACACTCACACAGTGTCCCTAGACCCTCACAGACCCCTCTCCCCCTCCCCCCTGCAGTGTTTTTTTTCCACTGTCACATTAAGCACTAAAAGCCATTACAAGTAAGAAGAAGGCATCTTATGACTGTAATCTTCCCTCACAGTGCAGTCTCATTTTCTTTGCCTTGGGGAGTGTGCTCAAAATGTTTCGTTTTGAATAGGTCCATTTATCTGGCAAATCTCTGTTTGAATGTCCACCTGCCTCTGAGGCGTAAGGTTCACAGTGCAATAGTTGTTCTTCATTTCTCCCTCATCTGAGCTCTCACCATGCACTCCTGATGCTCAAATGTCATGTGCAGGAAAATATCAATATAAAAAAAACTCAGAAGCCAAACAAAGCTTTCACAGTCATAAACAATGTATCATCCCATCTGACTGTATCAAACATATTGCTTCTGCTTTGAGTGTCCCTTATGGGCACCCTTACTGTTTTTAACATTGTTTTGATGTGCATGTTTTTCATAATGAGCTCTAGGGGAATGTGACGTCCTCATAGCCCCCATGCAGTTCGTATAACTAGGCAGCATGTCGCTCAAAGCTTCCCCGGGCCCCCAGCTCGGCTCTATACCCAGATCCCCGTAGCTCTCGCAGGGGTTGGGGTAGCACCCGGCCTGGCCCTGCACGGGGAGGCTGACGTGGCTCCCTGCTTTGTAAGACTGCGACGCCTCCGTCTGAAACTCCGGAGTCTGTTGCTCCGCCGCCACCCGCTCACACCGGGGAAGGTAGTCTAGGCGCTGGGTCTGGTAGCGTTTCTCCAAGCGGTGGGAGATGGCGAGCTGGAGGAGGTGGAGGAGCTCGATGAGGTTAAGGAGCAGGGAGATGGCGGCGATCACCTGAGTGTAGATGGTGAAGACGGTCTTCTCCGTGGGTCGGGAGACAAAGCAGTCCACCGTGTGAGGGCAGGGGTACGCCGTGCACTCAAACTTTGGCGATATGAAGAAGCCGTCATAGAGGATCCACAGCCCTATGATGAAGCCAACTTCTAGGAGGACTTTGAAAAGGATGCTGAGTGCATATGCACACAGCAGCCTGCCTTTCAGTTTAGGGGCCTCAGTGGGAGTCTTGCCAGCTTTTCTCCCTTTCCCACCACCCTCTTCTTTCTCCTTCTCCTGTTCATTGTCTTTAGTCCTACTGCCCCCTTCCTCGTCCTTTTCCTCCTCTTTCTGCCTGATCTTCCTAGCCCTTATAGCCACATATCCGAAATAGAAGATGGTCGGCGTGGAGACGAAGATGACCTGGAGGACGAAGTAGCGAAAGTGGGAGATGGGGAAGGCCTTGTCGTAGCAGACGGCGGTGCAGCCGGGCTGGAGCGTGTTGCAGACGTAGCCGGACTGCTCGTCATCCCAGGCGGATTCGGCGGCGGTTCCCAGTACCAGCATGCGAAACAGGAAGAGCACGGTGAGCCAGACGCGGCCGACGGCTGTCGAGTACTCCTGGCCCTCCTCCAGCAGGTGCTCCAGGAAGGACCAGTCAGCTCTGGACATCCTCTGCTTCTACGATGGACAGATGAGAGATGGTTGGATTGATCGGGGACAATAAGTGAACGTTTGAGAAATTTTAAGACTTAAGCCGCCTTTTGAGAAATTTTTATTCTTGCACACAGTAATTTGAAGAAATTATCTGGCACACAGAGAACTCCCCAGCTTGCCAGATCATTGTAGACCCTCTTCCTGCCTGTTCAGAACTGAACTGCAATATAAGGTGACTGGACCCTGTTATAACTGCATCTAGTTCTAGCATTAGTTGTTTACCCACCTTTTCATCTGCTGCTATATCCCTGCACAAACTGGTTTGAATGAACCACTTAACACCTAATTGGTATATTTTATTTCCTCTACTGAATTCACAAGGGTTAGAGTTTTCATAACCGCACCGCTAATGCATAAGTGTTCAGTCATTTCTGTAAGCAACAAATGAGCTAAGTTCCTCCAACCTTTTCAGTATAATGGTGTCTTTTTTTTTTTACGAAGGAACATGTGTATCTGGCTGTGGGCCCCTATTAGTTCTTCCATGAGCTCACACTGTTGCTCGGGTGGGCTCCAACTCCTCATCATAGGGATGTGAAAAACAAGGCCCCCATACACTAAAATGAGCTAAAACAAAACCACATGGCACTAAAGTTATTTAATATGAATGGAAACACCGCATACTTTCACTGTTCACAGTAAAACTGGGGTAAATGAGTCCAAGAGAAGCCAGTCAGACTTCAACATTATACAGGAGCATCATATACAGTCTTTTCTTAAGGTGGATTTACTATGTGACTCAGTCAAAGCAGATTTAAATTGTAAACTGTGAGTGACTTTGTAAAAGTTTTTGTAATGACGCGTTGGGGAAGGAGAGGGGCGTGGGGGGTCGTCTTGGAAATATTTGGCGATAAATGTCGCAGTCAGTGACTTCTCAAGAAGCTAAGCACGCACGCGCGCAGGGACATGCACGCACACGCATACGCACACACGCATCTGGATAAACATCCTGTGTGGGGGGTTTGAGCCGCTGCTGTGACACTTGTCTATTTGTTTAGACTATTTATGCTTAGCTATTATTCCACCCCCCCGAGAGAAAGAAAACTTTTCCTAATAATGAAAACACAAACTCTTCTGACCGGATGAGACAAGACAATGGACTGTCAGGGATTCTGGCCCACTGAACAGGCACAAAACTGATAACCAGGCTGATCCACTTCAGGGTGTATTGTCTTGCGGATTATTATTATTATCTCTACAGAACATACCACAGAATGCCAGTTCATCACACCAGATAGAGAAATAGTATGAAATAATACCATTAAGTACATAATATACACCATATATAGTAGGGCTGAACAGTTAATTGAAATATTATCGAAATCGCAATATCCAAATCACAGGAGCTGACATTTTCTGATAAAAGTAAAATGTGTCATAACATACCATTATAAATGAAGCATTGCAGTGTTACAGAGATGCCCCTAGACTACGAATTATACTCTCTAGATGTAAGGAAACATGCTTGTTCAGTACAGACCCCAGCAAATATCATATTTTCAGTGAAAATGTTAAAAGTCTCACTAAAATCGTGACTCGTATCGCAATCTGTCAAAAATAATCACAATGTAATCGTCACACTAGGTTTCTTGTAGGACTTTAGATCTACTTTTTAAACCATTTTAATCTCTCTATAGGTGTGTAAATAGCATACATACAGTCCTTATATTGTTTGATATGGGATTGAAAAAAAAACACCTACAGCAAATCAACTAATATATAATTGTAATAATAGGGATTTCTCTCAAAAGACTAATGTCATTTAATCTTACTTGAGCTTTAATAATTCAGACACTGCAGTTCACTACAAAAGGATAGAAAAGATACAAAAAATGTTAATAATCAAAGCATAAATACTAGAAGTCAATAAAAAGTATGTTAGGATTTATCAGCCACCTGTACACATATTATTCTTCCATCAAACACAGTGCAGTTCTCTCACAGACAACTATAAGGAATATTAAACAAATACAAGCCTTTTTTGGTCACATAAACAATCCTCATCTGATTTGTTGTCATTATTGATAAGACTTCTCACCTTTCTCTCTCGTGAAGCGGGGTTTGTCTCCTTATTGGTTCACCGGGCTCAGCTCTGTGTCTACTTTTTTATCGTCACCCTCCGCTCCTCTCAGTTTTGTCAACACAGCTCCAGTCGACTTGTATTAGCCCTCTTTAAAAAAAGAATCGATGTAAGTGGAAAAAGTTGGGCGAACTTTCCCATGCCTGCCTCGCTGGCCCTCCCTCAGGAACTCGGTCCAGGAAATGGGATGGATGAACTCAAGAGGAGCTCTGGTGAAGTGCGGTCGGACGTTCGGGCTTAACTTTGTTTAAAGCCCGGCGATCTGCGTTAATTACAGGGGAATATCGCCTGCCTTCGATTATTTAAAGGTTAGAGGTGAAGAGGCTTGGAAAGAAATCGAGGGTAATGCAGAGGAAAAAGAGAGAGGGTCTAAATGGCATGTTTTTACAGTGAATAAATACTTTCTTTCACAGTCGGCGCAGCATTGTTCTAATAAATTAACACATTTCAATCAAAAACCAGATCATGTTCTATCTTTCTCCTTAAAGCGTCCTCACCAATCACCAATCATCAGATGATGATTACACAACTGTCTAACAGCCGTGCGGTCTCATGTAATTTTCCACTATGCCACGCAATGGCGCCAGTCACTTTATTTCGAAGAAGCACATGAGTCACCGATCAGTGGCGTCCTGTAACTGACTCATATGTAAATCTCATCCCTTTGAGTTGTGGGATCGATCTGTTCACCTCCTCAACGTTTTTATCAACTGCACGATCTGGTCTGACTCGCGCTTTGTTGTTGAGCCAGAGTCTAATATAATACCTGCATCTGTCTCATCAGTGCTGCCACTGTCTTGTAACTACACTGTGGAGGGATTAATAGATTGTTTTAAGTGTGCATGTTAAGTTGTGTCATTTCCGGTCTGTGTAAAAATGTCCATTCGCTCAGGTACTGTACTCTACAATTCAGTTACTTATCCGCTTCTTTTAGAATTAAGATTTTATATCTAAAACATGTGATCAGTCTATAAAATATGATACGATGCTCTCAGCTACCAACATGTATATGAGGCTGTTAAAATGAGCTGTATCTTTGTCAAATACAACTTTAAAGTGCTTAGATATTAATTCATTAATAATAAAAATTCAGTTATTAAGACTTTGGTTTGAGACTTTTTCTAGGGTTCAGTTTAGAATTATGTTGAGGTTAGGAGTCAAGAGTTAGGGTAAGGGCTGGGGTTAGGCATTTGGTTGTGATGGTTTAGATTAGGGTAAGGGGCTAGGGAACACATTATGTCAATGAGTGTCCTCACAAATACAGAAGTACAAGTACATGTGTGATTTGAGTGCATACTGAGTATTACTGACACCACACATGAATTGACTCTGTGGTATTTGGTATATGGTATTCTAAAGTATAGTAGTACAGTATAGTGAAAAAGCAAAAGATGCTTTGTTTGTTGATGCAAACTATGCAGCAAGATCTCACTTTCTTTGTGTGCTTATTGGAAAGTCTGCAGCCTATCTATTTTTGTTTTTAGTCAAGGCCTAGACAGTCAGGCAGCCGGCTGTGGGCAGGTTTTGTTTGCAGATGTGTGGCTATCGAGAACCCGAACAAGCCCAAGATGTTGCTATAATTCAGATTCTCTGTGCTTACTCATTGGAAGTCATTGGAAGATAATGCAAAACCTTGAGGCATAACTTGGCAGTATATCAGGTAATATAATGCATCTCTTCAAAATAAGCCTTTCTCCTTTGGAATATGCATTGTGAGTGTGCATTGTGAGTAAAAGGTTGCTGGAAGCCTAGATTCCATATCTTAAATCAATTTTGGCACAAGCTGGGCTGCACTCTGCTATGAGCATTAAACCCAGAGGCTCTCTCATGTCACCAAGAAATTGAAACTGTGATTGATCGTAAACGAGCATTTTATTCAAGTACATTTACTGCATGATAACACAAATTCAAACAGCAAGTCCTAATACTGTTCAGTACCGTATCACATGTCATAACATAGTCTGTACCAATCCGGCTGCTAATGGCCACTCCAGTTATCACCTTCTGACACCACACTAAGTCAAATTTAAATGTTCGCTGAGAAGTCATCTCCACACAGTCGTTCTCAATCAGCACTGTACCATCATATGTGTCAATATGTAGATTATAATAAGACTTAGGAGGCTGGGTCCTTCTCCCCGGCCGCAGCACAGAGTGGAGCTTTTTAAAAAGCCCAGTAAATTGACAGTGAATCATCCTGACAGATCAGCTTCTTGCTCTTTTCTTTGGTCATTACATCCGTAGATGAATGGCGAGGAGGGAAGTGAGGACAGCCGACAGAGAGTAATGGAACTGTTTCCATTCAGGAGATGTGTTATGCCTTTCCTGTGTTCAGCGTGTTCCTCCCCGCCAGTACAGTTATCAATGAAACTAATTGCCACCTTCAACTTCAATCAATTCCTCACCACTGGACACATTTTAACATGCACTATTGTATTTTATGACTGATTCAGCCCTGAGTGTACATCAGTGAACTCAATAACGCAGATATGAAAGTGGAATAGGAACACTAATTCAAAGATGAGCTGGAAAACCAAATTATGAGTTTGGGAATGAAAGAACTTTGTAACTTTTTTCATCTGGTAAAACCTACAAGACATATCACACGGGCAGGGGTGTTGTCATGGGTTAAAATGAAACAGAAACTAAAACAACAAGATGACCTGATCTATTTGCTTGACAGCTTAGGTACTTTTAGAAAAAAGAAAATACTGACAGCCAACCAATCATGCCCATGTTTGTGATTTCTTTCACATGAATAAGTAATGGAGGGAGTGTTAAATCAACCTTACCTTTCGTCTGCTTTGCCAAATGATTAACTGTAAGCATTGCCTGTAGAAAAACAGGCTGGCACACCCTCTACCCAATCTCTCTGTATCCTCTGACATAAGGTGGTTCTATGGAGGTGAAAATAATTTTTTTTAGAAAACCCATTGTATTTCTAGACATGCTAGTGGCTGGTCACTCGATTCACCAACTGGGTGCAGACTGAAAAATCTCAGCAGCAATCAGATGGATTCACATTCAATCTTGTGCAGATATTTATGATCCCCAGAGGACGAATCTGACTGACTTTGGTGATCCTCTGACTTTTTCTTTAGCTACACTATATATATTTAATTTTATACCTTTATTGATAGGACAGTGAAGAGAAGACAGGAAACAGAGAGAAAGTAGGGGAATGACACGTAGTAAGGGTCCGGTCGCATCGGGAGTTGAACTGGGGACCAGCTGCTCAGTGCACTGAGGGCCATGTGGTACGCGCCCTAACCATTCCGCTACCAGGTCGCCCCTAGCTACGCTATATTTTGACATTTATGTTTTTTAAGTATTTTTCTGAAGTATACTGAAACTGTTGGATGGACCACCATGACATTTGGTACAGATGTTCATGGTCCCTAAAGGATGAACCTCGTAGATTTTCGTTATCCCCTGACTTTTCCTGTAATGCCGCCAGGGGGTAAAAATTTTCATTTATCCAATGAAACATCCCAATATCTACAGAATGGACTGGACATTGGACATTCATGATCCCTAAAGGATGAATCCTAATGACTTTGGTGATCCCCTAACTTTTCCTCAGGTCAAAATTTTTGCAACAGGTGCGACAGGTCAAAATTTTTGTGCATCCAGTCGGCCATGCAAACATCTACTCAATGGACTGGCACAAGGTTTTGTATAGACATTCATGGTTCCCAGAGGATGAATCCTAATTACTTATGTGATCCACTGACTATGACTCTTGATCCACCATGAGATTTGTGGTTTTGAGTGAGATGTCTCAACAACCATGGGATGGACTGTTGTTAACTTTTAGACACTGATGTTCTCCTCAGGATGAATTATAATAACTTTGGTGAGCTGTTAACATTTCATCTAGCGCCATCATCGGGTCAAATTTAAATTTGGTCAATACTTTGTTTTAAAGTCAAATACCTGCAAAACTAATTACATTCCGGTACGCCTCAGTAATACTTAAGAAAAAATATGACTACTTCTTCTGCAGTTAGATTATGTGATATAGTACCAGGTGTCTTTATTGTGTGGGTGTGTATTTGCATGGGGCAGCAAGAGAATTGCTCTCACTCTATCAGTCTGTCACGTTAACAGTAAATTTCCAGCACAGAAAGTGTTGCGTGTCTATCGGTGTAGCCTGGTTAGTAAAGATGTCAAAGCTACATGAGATATAGGCTCTGCAGCCTTGCATGTTGTTTGATGAAATATGCATGACACTGGCAGAGCTGTAGATCTTCTGAAGTGATGGATATATATATATATATATATATATATATATAAAAATATAAATATATATATATATATATATATATATATATATATATATATATATATACACATACACACATACTACACTGACATGGTTTGTGACATCACCACTGTGCCCACAAAAACTAAACACGCTTATAACCTGTATCACACACATTATATATCAGGTTTCTCCTCATTTAATGGACATTTCAGTGTCACCGCTGGTTTTTGACCCTTTAATGGATTTCCTGTTTGCTTATATCTAGATGATCAATCCTCTTTTTCTCTCCTCTCCTTTTCCTTTTTTATTTGCTGTCCCATGTGTAAACACAGTGTCATCTCTCCCGGTTGAAATCAGGGTCCATATCCAATCAGAAAGCTGCCTAGATCCCCCCTGTGGTCTACTTACCATGTGTCTCCCAGCCTTATTACGCCTAGGGAACGCTCCCTGACAGGCACTATTGATCTCAGCCAGCTTGGAGCGACGCCATGAAAGTGCACATTGGCAGCTGATGACAGCTTTATTAGAGAAGGAGGACACGGCGGATCAGCAAGTTTCCCCACATCAAAAGGCCCAGAGGGGATGAACTATGGATAGAGCTCATCGCATTTGTTTGGGGATCAATTGAGAGGCTGGTTTTTTGAGGGTGATCAATTTGTTTTGTCCACGGGGGATAATGCACTCCGGCCACAGGTAAGCCTGAGCCATCTCTGAAGGAAATCCCTCCGATGGCAGTACTCATGTGATAATGACGTTACAAACACTCGATGCCTAATGACGTATTCATTGTGATGCATGGGCAGATATGTGCTGAGGGGCTGTGTGGGAATGCTCATGCAAAGTTAAATTTGTTTTAGACTTTGGAGAAAGCCTGTGAGGGAGCAAGATTAGTGTTTGTTTTTGTCATTGACTTTCATTTGTTTTCGTAAGATTGATTCTCATGGGAAATACCTGCTTTACTAATGCTTGGATTATGAAACTACATAAGAGGGAGATAGGTTTCCAACAATCTAGCCGATGTTTGCGGTGCAGAAAATAGCATTTGCAATTTATTCTCTGACCACAGCTATTCAGGACTTCAATCACAAGATCTGCAGAAAAATAGAAGGTTTGCAGAGGGGGGAAAAAAATCTAAATTCTTCTATGACTCAAAATTGCAACCAAGGGGTTGACTTGATTCAAAGTGAGCTGGGGTCACGACCCTCTGACGTCCGGCCTCAGAGTAGTTCGGACGAGTGCTAATGAAGATACAAACAGATCTGCTGGCAGGCTGTGAAGCAGGTGGCAAGGCCAGACTGTAAACGACTCCACCCCAGTGACGAATGCCCTGCCACATACATGAGGGGGTGAGGGCATGTGTTGTGTTGTGTTGAAAATGCGGATATTACACCTTGACCCAGTGAACCGATAAATATTCATTAGCCTTCCATCGTGAGAGAGAAAGTAGGAGAGAGAGGTGCAGACATCTCTAGTGGTCTTGTTAAGTGGGAAAATATGCATATGGCTAGCTACAGCAGCTGGACTGGAGAGAAGTTATACACCACGATAATGGGCCTAATATACAAAAATCCTCAGTTTTTTCTTCACTTTGCATGGGCGTCATCACACTCTGAGTGAGTGAAACACACTTGGCTATAGCAGAGCTTGAGGCCCAGTGTTGCATGTTGATGTGCTAAATGTCAGTGTTGTGGGTTGGCATGTTTAACTACATAACCATATCCTTCAGCAATCACTCAGTGACAACTAGTCCCACTGTTGTGTCTGGTGTGTGGGAAGATGTGTGTGTGTTTTCATGGTTCACAAACCCACATCTTTCCCAGCAAAACCCAGCAGGCTTCACAATCTGAAGACTACCTTGTAGGGTGTTCAGCATTTTTGGCAGAGATGGCATGGACATGAAGTTTAACACTAAACTTTGACGCCAAGAGAGATTTTACTAAGCCTCGGCTCTGATCTGAGGTCGACTTAACCATGCAAACGCTTTCATCCTGACAGTCAGCACATTTCATTCTGGTGTCAAAAGTCTGGTGGGAACAGCTAGAAATGCACACGGTCAGTCTCACACAGTGGCCTGTGTCAGTGTCACTGACCATGGTGCTGAAACCAAAGCCTGTCGATGTAACCAAGCTGCTCCTAACTCACAACTGTGACAGCTATTAATAAATGAACAGGACTATTTTATGCAAGTAATGTGATACATTATATCGCATACTAGTCCTATAATTTAAAAATAACGTTTTCTTAACAATTGCAAGGTGCTGAATCGTCACAACAGATGTTGTTGCAGTAAATTAAAAATGTGGGTAAAATACAACACAAGGAAAAACAAGCTGTGCAGTAAAACAATTAATTTATTTTCTGATTATTTTTTTTTACCAGACCCTGTAGTCATATTCAGTTTGAAAGTGCTTTAACATATCATGAATATTTATCAGTGCTGAAAGGGGGTACATTCTATTTTGCAAATGAAAGATAGGGAGGGATAGGGAGCTGAGTTTAGGTGTTTTTTTAAGTTTTAGCATAAACCCTGCACTACAGCCGACATCCCAGCTGACGGCCGGTTGTACTGAGAGAGGATTAAATGGAAACTGTTATTTAACATCCTGCATGTGATCACATTCTCCTCATTCTCTGTTCTCTCTGAGGTAAAACAACCACATGTAGGGTGGATCCTTCTGAGGAGCCTCTGTCTGTCTCTGTGAATTCACTTACACAGCATCATGAGAAACTGAGGCGCTATGAAAATTACAGTCTCTGTTCATTTCTGACAAAGCAAGAGGGAGAAAGAAGAAAAACTTCAACACCTCTTCCCGTTCCACGCGTGCACCCACACCTTCTCAGCCCTCTCCTTCCCTCACACATTGCGAAGAGACGTGCGCACGTCAGGCTTTCTGCTGCTGATGCAGCTCCTCTGAGGGGACGAGATTTGACAAAACACTTGTCATGCTGTAGTTGACTGATGCTCGTTGAGAGCCTGATGTAGACTGATACCCCATTGTAGGCTGGCTGTGTGACCCTCACCAGCGGAATGAGGGACTAAATCTAGGTCATTATTTCCGTAAGTATAGGTCATCTAGTTTTCAATCATGTAATAAAACACCTGTATCTATGAAATGGCCTTAAGGCCTATTGAAAACGACTCTTAGTTCCACTGTTTCCTGGCTCTCTCTCTCTCTCTCTTCCCTCTCTGCTCTGACCCATTTACAGTAGCAACTGTCTAAGTTAAGTGCTTGACGTGATGTCGTACTCAGAATGGGCGGCTACGCTGCTCAAAAACATCACAGGCGTGCCTCAGAATAACCTACAGCATTAGTGATGCTTGAGTGAGTGGTCTTCACTTAAGTGACTGAAGAACAAGTTTTAATCTTCAATCACAACATTGTGCATCACAGTATCACAGACACTAACACAGGATTATCACTATACTTACTTTTGTAATATCAAGTAAACTTCAGTTGTGTATGACATAAGCAAGGCACTGGAAGAGTTTCCTAATCCAATAAGCCAAAAGTTGAGCAAAAGTCATAAATTACACTGGAAAACAAAGAAAACTCTGTCATATAATCTGGCTTTTTAGCCTTTTTTTTTCCTTTTTTTTTTTTTTTTTTTTTTTACAGCACACCAGAAAACCGAGTAATGGAAACACGTGGCATACAGTCAGACAGAAAGATGCATCACTCGTTTTTAATCATAAAAAAGAAAACTAAATGATTAGGTATATGGCCTCGCAAGATTGATTCATGT
>BRZM01000031.1:2593831-2791539 GCA_033238685.1 Lates japonicus
TAACATTCACACAAAAAGAATCTTCCTATCTCTCTCCATCTATCTGTCTATCTCTAACACTTTGGGACACTGGGCATCACTGTAGTTATTAGTTGTTGTGGGATGTGGGAGGCGGAAAGTTTCGCACCTCTGTCCTTTTCATTCCTTACAGCTACTTCATGACTTTGGAAAATTGTCTAAATTACCACCGAAATTACGATGTGATAATCTCTCTATGTTGGCAGGCGTGGCCCCGCCTTGGAGTTTAGTTGCTTGGTCAGTCAGCATCTTATGCGTGTGGCAGTAGGGCTGGTCGATGAGCTTGTAGTGCGTGGACTTCTATGTTGGTGTCTTGTGACAGGCCAGCAATTAGTGTTGCCTTTTTTTCCCCCAGCTGTAACCAGGACCTTTCCAAACCTTAAACCAAGCCTTTTCATCAGTACCTTGACCATGTGGCTTATGTACCATAACCACCATCTTTCCCTAATTTTAACCATACTGTAGTTGGTGTGAGCAGATATTACCAGTATACCATAAATAGGTCCAAAAAAGAGACATTGAAGTGCCGACTAAATACAGGATTTTGTCGAGCTGTCCAATATGGACATTTTGGTGGGGCTTAAAGGAACATAGCACTTAGTAGCTATGTACAGAAACTTAAACGTCACACTGATAAATTCATGACAAGAAAAGACATGACAGTACCAAACTCACAGTGCCAAAATACAGCAGCAATGAAAGCTTAACACCAAACCTGCCAAAATTAAACATCAGAAATAAATTGCTTTTATGGAAATATCGCCAGTATGAGGTCCTTGTTTCTCTACCTTTTTATTTATTGTTCCATCCCTGAGTGCTTTGTATTCACCTACACCTCAGTGATTAAAGCTGAAGTGTGGGAAACTTTCTGGCAAGGTATTTCTCTTTGACTGACAACGTTGCCTTCTCATTGTGAAAGCTGTCAGGCGGCATGTATTTACTGCTGGCCAGCTGTGATGACGCTAACACAGCGCTCTGGCTGGGCTGCCATTTGGTCTCTGCTGCCACACTCCTGGCCAACACAGCAGGATAGCTTTCAAAGCATGTGTGTTTGGGGGTTGGGCCGGGGGGCTACGTGGGTGTGTGTGCTTGTGAGCCTGCATCCATACATGGGCAGTGTTTATTGGCGAGGCACTCTCCTCCCACATCTGCACATCCCTCATCCTCTGGGAGACGTCCCCCCACTTTCATCAAGCTGCATGGGAAAGTGGGAAATAATTAAGGGGTGAATAGAGTGAAGTGGAAAAGTATAGATGAGGTAGGAAGTACAGTGACACATGAAAGAGGAAAAGAGAGAGAGAAATAGCGAGCGATCGAGCTTTAGCTAAAGTAAGGAAAGCGAGCAATGCATGTGGCGCGGTGAAGGCTCTACTGGTCACCATAGCAACCCTTTAAAGGCCGATCCCCAATGCAATTAGAGTGGCTTTGAGGCAGCGAGTCTGAGGGCAGAGTATGAAAAATAATGGCAAGAAAGAACAGACAGACTTAAGGGAAACAACCCAGCTGAATGAACGAAAACCAGCTATTATGTGACCAAGTGTGTCAGTAATTGCATGGGATAATTGTGGGGAGGCGTCCATTCTTCTACACTGGTTGTGAGAATTTTTGATAATGAAGACGCCTCTGGCAAGGCATGTTTATGGGTTTGTAAGCGAGTGTGTGCGCTTGTGTGTGTGCGCAGGCTAGCGTATGCATACATTTATGTACGCCGTTGTGTGTGATAGAGTCTAGGTGTGCAGTGGGGGAAAAAAAAGCTGTAGGTTATTTATTGATACCTTTGACCGCAGAATCCAAAGGCTAAAGCAAACTTACACACGTTAGCAATACTTCAACAAGACAAGACAGAGGGAAAGAGAGAGAGAGAGAGAGAGAGAGGGGCAGCAGAGGTTTGATTCATAGCAGCACCAGGGGCTGAGGGCTTAGGCTCAGGCCACTGAGGTGATATTATCAATGAAATTAAACCTGAGAACTCGGTAGTATTATTGCTTGCAATCCTCTCAAGTCCAATCTAAGCCCATTAAACACAAAAGAGCACAACATTTCCAGGCAGAAATGAGTACCATTTTCTTTGGTAGACACAAGATCTGGTTCGTACTTATAAATAACTGCGTAATCCAACAATTTGGGCACTGCTTTTGTGTCCATCACAAAAGTAACATGAAAACTAAATATTCAGGTTTGCTTCACGAGGGCCCTGGCTGTTCATCCCATGAGGATTATATTGATTAGTTCATGTTCACACTGCAGATCAGCTGCCAGTTATTAAGCACACAGTTTGAGGCCTTAATATAGAACCGACTACTAAATCTAAGTGCCGCAAAAAGACAAACAGGCATTATTTATATCAGCCAAAACCCATTTTCAATGAAATTAATGAAAGTTAACGGGTATAGTGCAAGACTGAATAGGCGCAGTATCTTTAAGTCCTATACACAACTGAGGGTGTCAGTATGATTCAAACCAGAGGCTGGTCAGTTCATTCAACAGCATGTGACCGATTTTTGGGATTCGAGTGGCTGCGAGTGTGGTGGTCATCTCGTAACAACTCCCATCGCTTTTAATGCATAGAAATGCGTGCCACCGCCATGAGTGCTTGTTACCTCCATGATGGTAGGCCCTGCATTCAGCGTGTGGCCATTTACAACAGGTATAAACATGGGCCTTAACCCTGCAATCATACAACCAGTGATATGAATTTTTCCCTTTGTGGCCCTCCATCCACCATGAAGTAAACACAACATAAAAGAACGAGTGTGTCGTTGTTGTTGTTTTTTGTTTTCAACACGACACCAGCTCTGCTTGGTGGAGTGGAGTGGGGGGAATGTCTCATCATGAGGGGCAGTGTGAAATGCTCTGGACGCCGACCTTATGAGATGTAGGCTCTGCTGTTCGTAGGTGCAGTGAGTCAACAGCAACTCCATTCATGTGGGAAACGCTCGGAAGGGAAGCGATGAGGATATTTTTTATTGCACGTCCAGGGCAAATTGATGGCTTGTATTGCGGCCGTAGCCTACTGAGTGTTTATAATGTAGCATTTGCACTCGACTGCCCCAATCTTGCGACCCCCAAAGGGAATTGATTTCTGCCGCTTCACTGCCCTTTCACGTCTCTGTCTTCTCTCGTTGTTTTCCCGTTCTCCCTCATTCCATCCTCATTTTTTCCCCCCTTTTCTCTTCTCCTTCTGCTCTTTCTTCCCTTTGTACTTTTATTTTGCACACAAACACTCACCAATGTCTTTATGATTCTGCTCTGTCTTCATCCTTTTTTTGTCCTTCATTTCATTCGCTCTTTTGCCCCCTTCGCTCCCTCTGGCTCTCTTGTCATGCCTGCTTGTTTTATTGCTTTATACAGTATCTCAAAGCCCCCAGCTAGCCTCCACTCCTCCATTCCTCCCCACACGCTCTGCTCCCAGCTTCATCTTTCACCACTGTCGCTCTGTACTGTATTTTTTCTTCTTCCCTTCTCCCTTCCCCTCTCTCCTGTGTTTACACCCTCCATCTGTCTAATCACTCGATCGTCTCCAGTCTTTTCTCGCTGTTTGTCTTCCCCTCTCCTCTTCTATTTCTTATTTCCTACCCCTCCTCTCTGTTTGCGCCTCCGCCGCCAAGTGTTATCCCTTCCTCCTCTTCTCCGTCTGTCTCTGTGTACTGGGTCCTGTCCTCAGCCCACAGCTTGGTTGACGAATGGATTATCTCTCCAAAGACACCACGTAACCATCTCCAGACCTCTTTATTTAACCAGCTACAGCTATTTTATAGCTGTCATTTTTGCAGATTGCTGCTGGTGAGGTGATACCCCCCTGACAAACACACATTACGCTGCAATTTTTCCCTTTTCTTGAGGTTTCACATAACTCATCATCATTCTGACTAATGTTTGTACTCCCTCTTCCTCTGAGTTCAGCTGGTACTGGAAATGTTCAAGTTATCTCACTTTGGAACTTTAATGGAAAAGTATGTAAATAATAAATATGTATATCTATCTCACCCTAATTATCTCATCTATATGATTTAAAGAAAGCAAATTTGTTTCATATTTTTTCAGACTTAACTAATGCATTAGTGACATGACCTGCAGTGACCTCCCTCTCAGTCTTTCTGTTATTGCTCCACTCAGGCCCAAATATTAATGTGAAGAAGATCTCAGGTGGGTCCTTCTGGTATTAGAGACATATTACCTTTGAAGTAGGCTAAAATGAAAGTATATTATTCAGCGCGGTGCAAATTGCAGCCTGTACAATATTGGATAGGTTAGCTCAGGTGGTTAAAGCTTTTCAAAACTGCCCTTTTGTGGTGAATAATTTAGCATTTTCACAGTGGAGGCCTCCAGTAAAGGCTCGGGCCTGTCACATCTGGCCCATATTTCTGTCAGGGAAAAAGTTGTATCAGCTGCAGAACTGTGAACTTTTGCCACGACACCAATTGACCTGACATTTCTCACAAGCTGCATCGGAAAGTACATTAAAGACAAGTTCTAGATGTAATGAAATTAGAGACCTGACCTTTGTCCTCCTAATGATGGGGTTCTCTATTAATTTCATTTATTTCATCATTTTCTGCACATGGTATGAGACCGGGTGGATGCGTGCAGGGCTGTACCAACCACTCCATCGGTACAATAGTCAGAGATTCAGCTACATGTTAAACAACTGAAGATCCTTCCCAAATCATCAGTGAATTTAGGAAAAAAATGGCTGTCAAACAGTGTTTCTCTGCCTCTTGCATGTGCGCTCATCGGTGTTAGTGCCCTGCACCTCTTTGGGTGGCTCGCTATGGCCCCCAATGACATATCGGCTTAAAGCCCTCTGTAACATTCCCACACTGTAAGAAATATTGGAGTCTTCTGTCCTCAAAACATATAATTATATCATAACATGGTCTGCTAGCAATGTGAGCCTTAGCTACTTACAAATAACTGTAGCTAGTTTTCGTCAGTTACCGAAGCCATGAATTTTAGTGAATAATTCATTCTCCTTAGGATTTAGCTAAAAAGTTATCCAGTGTTTCACTTGACATGATTATTACTGCGTATATGGCAAAAGACATAGTTGGCTTTAGCATTTCTTAAACAGTATTTGAAATAAAATTGGAGAAAACAACAGATTAATTTAAGTCATGCTTTTATTTTTGAAAAACGTAAACTGCAGCTTAATCTAATCAGCTTTAAATCACAGTGTATGGCACTTTTACAAATCGTTTCAGAGGTAAACCTCCACTAACCAATATCCTGAGGGACACGCAGGTGTGTGTACTGTGTGTACAGTGCAGAGTTCATCTGGGTTCACCTGTGGGTGTATGTGAACATGCGGTTTCTTAAAACTGCTGCAGTTCAGTTAAGATTCTTTCAAGGTTAACTTGTCATAATTGTCTCTCTCCTTCTCCTCTCTATCTTTCGCATAACAGTGTTTTAATGAGCTTCAGCGATACAGGATAAAGTCTATTTAAAGGAGTAGTTTTCTAAACAAGCCAGTTCCCTGATGTTTTTCAAAAATGCACAAGTTTGTTTTCCACTTGATGTATTTGATTGTTGCTCCGTCTTTAGTATATGCAGAGCACAACGCATACTGATACAGAAAACCAAATGCATAATTCAAAAGGAATATTTTCAAAGCTGCAAAACCTGGGGCAGCAAATTTGCTCCATGGATTTTTGATGCCAGGGTTGTGCTATAGATTCTGTATGTATCCGAAAGTAGTGAGATGTATACAAATCAAGAGAAGTGTGTGTGTGTGTGTGTGTGTGTGTGTGTGTGTGTGTGTAGGGATGAATTCTTGTAAAGTGCAGCATCAGTGAGTCCATGCTTTCTCTTTGCCATTTAATCTCCATGTCATTATCGAGCCACCCCTGCATGGCATTTGTTCGTCTGCATGTGTGCCCGTGTGTGTGTTCCTCTGCCTTTGTGATTATTACATATTGCATACATTAGAGGATGGATGGCATGTTACTGTGAAAGATTCACAGCTGAGGGAGCAGGAATCGCAGAGAGAGTGAGGAAGATGGATGGAGAAGCATATAGAGGGGACCACGCAGGAGCAGAGGGGGGTAAAAGATGTGAGCGTTTCTTTTCGAGGGGATGGGTGGGATACTGTCTTGACGGGCCGTATAGAGATGGAATATAACACATGAGGCCCAGACAGGTGCTGCGGTCACAGCCATAGACTGAGTGAGAGACAGAGGCACTGTGAAAAATTGATGTGCCCTACTTACAGCAGCTGAGCAGAGACAGGAGAGGGAGGGTGGGAGGCTGGAATGATGTTAGATTTTGGAAGCGAGCAGACCATGTTGTGTTTTTTCTTCTTTTGTGCATTACATCACGCCAATTTGTTTCTGGATGTGGGTGTGCGCCTGTAACTCGTTTAGCTCCATGTTCGGCCAACATGCAGCAGCGCCACTTTGTTGCTCTGTTTTGTTTTGTTTTTTTTAACAGCTGTGCGTGTGATTTGTTTTCAAACCAGTGGTTCCTCACTGCTGTTGCTTTATTAATTTTACAGGCTTAGCTGTAAACTAGCCAAAATATAGAAGACTTTCCCTCTTCACGCACTCTCACACACACACACAAGCACACCACTCTGGAGGCCTGGGCCACGCAGCTCTCATTAGCCCATCTCACACTCCTCGGCACTGTTTGACCAAGTGGAGCCCTTTATCTGCCCTCCTCCTATTTAAACGAGGTGGGGAAAGGAGCTGGTCCCTGAAGGAGTCAGCAGAATGGAAACCACCTCACGTTAATCAACGCTCCCAAACTCCACACAGGAACAACTAAGGAGCTGTGCCGCTTTAGCCCATTTACTCCAAGGAATATCTTAATGACCAAAAAGGATTTATGGAGGTTTACGTTGTAGGCCACACTGGCACTGAGTCTATGAATTTGTGCTGTTCTCAGCAGCCTGCTTAATGCAATGTAGTGACCATGACTCACCTGAGGGCTGAGGTAACTATTAAAGAAACCTAGCTCGCAGCATTTAACTCTCATCACTCCACTTGTTAGGTGGGTATGGATTGATATGTGATATTGAGGGAATTTAAGCTGCTTTGAGGGTTTTGCCTTGGGCCGGCAAAGTCTATAGCGGCGGATTTCCCTTTCACCAACAGGACGCCTCTCTGTGTAGATCCCCCCCTCTTCGCCTTCCTCCAATTCTTGTGTTTATTCATCCGTGACCAGTGCTCCATGAGTGACAGCATTCCCATTTGATTGACAGCACAGCCTTCGCCTGTTACCAAGGAGCTGATCTCACAGATGCGGCAGCTTTTCATTATCCCTCCCAATGGCATACAGTATGTACAGTGGAGCCATGGATACACTGTAATACATGCTAGCAGCTGACAGCGAAAGAGACGATGTGTCAACCCTCAGGTGACAAACTGGTACATACAAGCTATAATTACACAAATTGAACATACAGTCATGCAAAATGAAACATAATGAGAACATGTTATGGACAAACATGAACATACATAGTTGCAGGGGCTTTGACTCACTTGACACTCTGTGGAATATACACTTGTATCAAGCTTTGTTGTCATAGTGGCGAAGTATAAGCAAGTAAGATGCTAAATCCCTGCCTTGACCTTTGGCCTCCTAGGGGGACGTGGCTAGAATGAAAGCGATGTTGAGTTGTCATGACTAGAGCAGTGTATGAAACCTGAACTCATTGACTCATGGGAAATCTTTGGCATCAAATTCAACTTTGGTGACCTTTAATACGCAAATTCACACCACTGACCAGCAACATTGACACTGCTGAAATTTAAGGGAATGGAGAGCCAGAGTCCAAAATAGAAGAAGCTGTAAAGTTTGTTGCACTATTCCTATTTTTTAAACAGTTATGAGACAGGAGTTGTCTTTTGAGTGAACTGTGTGACCTCATTGTTCTGTTGACATTAACAAGAATAACAGGACCAAGCAAATGAAGAACTATTATTACTGACTTGTGATATTGTGTTTTTGGCTGGCTAGCTTGTTAACCATTGGTTACCAACTAGTTCTGCAAAGTGTCATTCTGTCACCAAAATTCTTGCACTACTTATGTAACATTCTGGTGTGACCACGTTCTTGTGCTAGTGTGTAGACAACATTAGAAATTGGAATGGTATCATTTTCTAAATGAAAAATATAGATTGAAATTTTTTACATTGGTACCAAAACTTGATGGGCTTTGTTGCCAGCTGTGCCAATTTTAATCCTGGGTTTGGAAATTGACTCAGAGTTTGACACAAATAAAACACAATGGTCAAATTCTCCTGTCTGACATAGTCATTAAAAAAATAAGATATACCTTAAACCAAAATGGATATTTTAGTTTGACAGCATTGACTGATTGGGAACCCATTCAGGAAACAGCCTGAATAACGAAATGAATGTTTTCGAATATTCTCATTATTGACAGCACAGCCTAAACAATGATTTTCCTGCTCTAATAATGCTCCTAATGAGGTAACCTCTCCCCAAACAGGTTGCAGCTTATCCTAAGTAACATGCTAGTTAGATAGTATATAGAGGAAGGTAATTTTAGCACCTGTTATCTCTTACTAATGACTTTATCTGTATTTTTATGTTTGTCCATCTGTCTCTCTTTCCCAGCACTATTGAATAGGCTCATTTCTCTGAGGGAGAAAGGCATGCTGGGTAATTGAAAGGGGGCAACTGGCACAAGTCAAACAGATGGAGATGTGCTGTGCGTAGAGCGCGTGTGTGTACGCGCGTTTGTGTGTGGGGCGGCGTCTGGCAGGAGTCAAACGGCTGTGGATTTATCAGCTCCCCAATGAAGGCCAAAAGCACGGCTTGCCAGATCCCACACTGTCACGCACACACACATCATGCATTACGTCTTCCAGTCTTCCTCCTCTCCTTCATATGCCTATCTTCATCTATTTTTTTGGCGGCTTGTCCGTTTATTGTTTTCCTCTATCCATTCATTCATCCCTCCATCTTTTTGTAGCTTCTTGGACGGGCTCTGAACTCCACCTGTCACTCCTTTATCAAGTATCCTTCCCTTTTTCCTCTCTGCTCAAATCTTTCTGCAGTCTTCATCTCTCCCGTCATCTTTTCTGTTCCCTCGTCTTTGCCACTGGCGTTCTCACTTTGTGACAGATGCCATGCAGAAAGAGAGGAGGAGACACTGAGAGAGGAAGAAGAAGAAGAGAGGGAGAGGCGAGGCTTGATGTTTTGTTGCTCTTGGTTCTAAAGGAAGGTCTTTCCTTTATCAACAGTCTAACAGGCTGCTGGGCTCAGTCGTCTTGCTTTTTCTTCGACTGTTTACTGCTGGGTGTCCGGGCCCACACAGTCGGTGCCATGCGCGCGCACACATCTATCTTTCATGCTTCAATGTGCATGCAAAAATACACACACACACACACACGAGCAGTAATACACTGTCACTTTATTCAACAAAAGAGTTCTGTCACCCAAAACAAATATCGACAAATATACACAGCAGATTTGTGAATTTTTAACGGCTGATTTATTCAGCAAAGTGTCCTTTTTTCTGAAAACTGGAGGTTACTTTTGTTGTAACTGTATTACCAGAAAACACTCGGAATGACTCAAAAGACTTTTCAAGCTGCTGTCCTCTCCTTGACTGTTCATTTAAGGATTTGAAGGAGCTTCTTCAAGGCGCCGAGGAAATAATCCAGTGTTCCCATAATCCTGCGTAGATGTATGCGCTCCACCAGTCACTCATTCACACACACACACACACACACACGCATGCACATGCATATTCAAACCAGCATAGTGGCAGACACTCTCGCACAGTCGCATACACCTGCTGCAGGTGTTCGACGTGTTTCCGATAACCTGTGGAAAACGGTCCGCCGGTGTGTGACAATCATTTACCGTCTTTATTGCGATCTTCGTGGCTCCTCGCTGAACTGGATCTGTCGCATGAGAACTGAATCTTTGATGGTCTCCGGGCTTTTGAAATACTCTGAGATCTTCTGGCCTTTTCATCTCCTTTAGCTTTTTTCATTTGAAAAGAAAATGAATAGGCTTGTCAATCAGCCTTAGCCGGCCACCTGGAAATCACATGATTATGTTTGAAAGACTTTGTACGCTGTCACTTTGTAGTGCAAAATGGGTGATTGAAATCATGATTGAGTGTGTGGCCCTTCTGGAAAGACTGTAACTCATGTAAGGGGAATGAAATATGCTGCCAGTGACAGAATATAGTCAGAATTTTGTTTTTTATAAAAGAATTACTGTCTTTCAGGTTAAATTTCATCCCATATGTTGAGGGGAAACGATGGGGGTTTGTTGTCTAAATGTCCCAAAAATCTTCTCTCATGTGAATTCTGCTATTGACCTCACTCGGAAGTTGGACTCAATACTTAGTTGAAGGTGACTTTTTCTTTCTTTCCCTTCCCTTGCCTAATTGTGGTTGAGGATGAGCCATTTGGCATCACAAGAATTGTTTTATTTTCTGTCTGTAGATTGGCTAAGCTTCATGGATAAGACTTAGTAGGAGGACAACAAACAGCTCAATATGTTTTAAAGTGACTCCAGAGAGGATTGAAGACAAAGACGAGGATATGAAAAGGCGTCTTTTAGGTCTCTGTTATGCCATACTGCACAGGAATGGAGGGAGGGTGGAAGGGAGGGGGAGGCATGCTGTTTTTTTTTTTGCTGTCTCAGACCTTTTAAAAAGTTCTGCAGTTTCAGAGTCAAACAGGAATCCGTCCGTTGCCTGACAGAAATGCCAGGACAGTATATCCTGAGAACGCACACACCCACACTGAAAAATACCCCAGATACTCCAAAAAGCAGGCAGTCGTCTGAGTGTCAGAGTTTAGAAGTTTAATTGGCCAGTGTGTCAGTAGAGGAACAGGGTGTGAGAGAAGTGCGGACAGTTGTACAGAGAGAGCGCATCTCTCTGATTTACAAAGTGTTACCGCCAAAGATGTGCTCCTGTCTGTTACTCTCCTTTGTGTCTGTAGTGTTCCATTAAAGCCTTAGGTGAGAAAGGTGTGTAACAGTGTATGGAGGTGTGTTACACGTGGAGGTCTTTGTGTTACTTTGTTTCCGCACTTAAAAACACTCTCTCAGTTGAGGACTTGAGTATTAGAGGTTGAGAATTAGGATAATGTCAAAGTCAAGACCCAGTCAAACCAGAAAGGGAAATTCACCTTTTGTCATCACAAAATGTTTGGTTCTTGAAGGTTAGTGACATAGTAACACCTCTCAGGGATAGTTGGTGAAGTACTGTAGCTAATGAAAGGCTAGTAAGGCAATATATGTCCCTGGGCTTCTTTCCTCAGATAGCTTCTTTAGTTCTCCATTACCTGTCAGGTCAGCACTAGCAAGCTGCTTTGCTATTGGTCAGCCGTGTAAAAATAATTTGTGCAGCTTTAAATCACCCCTGTGAGTGAAGGTTGCTGTGATTTTATTGAAATTAATTTTGCCGTAAAATTAATAAAGATGCTGATGTGACCAGTTTTTTTTACCTAAAGTTGGACACAACTTTGTGGGTGAGCAGTATTAGGGTTAGGTGTTAGAGATCGGATGCCATCAGTGGAAATGTCCTCAGTATGCTAATACAAACCCAGTTTTTGTGTGTACGTGTTTGTGTGTGTTTACATGTCCGCACAGGCAGGGCTCCCTGAAGGAAAGACCTCATTCCAAGGCCTTGCCTGTCGATATTACTGCAACAAATCAGACCTCCCACACCGCTGAGAGCAGAACATAGTACACGCTCACACACACAAGTGCACTCTCACGGACTCCATTGACTAAGGGAAAGTTTTATTACCAATCTCTGTCTGATACAGCTCCCCTGCTACAGTTTGGACTGTGCGAGAGTAGTTCCAGTGCTTTCTGTCTTGTTTAGGCCTGGTACGTGCATGATGGAATTATGCATGCACATGTGTGTTTATGCCTGCATTTTATTTGTTTCTGTGCAAATGGACGCACGCATGTACATGTGTACACAGGTTTGGCCTGTTTGCACAGTTGGGAAAACATATTGCACTCTATCTGGACAGAGATGCGCTGTGTAGCAACAGAGAAAACAAAACTAATCTGTCAAGTCGTCGACACTACTGCCATTTACAGAGCCGTTAAAACCTTACAAAACCCATGATGCATTTCAGTTGCTGTGTTGTCCTTCTGAATATTTAGCTTCAGATTATAATGGTCAAAGACACTAATATGTACAAAAACTATTGTTGCATTTGTTATCGTATTTTATTATAACCTATATTTGAACATACAGATTCTTTGCTCTGACAAGCCATAGTAATTCAGATTAATATTCATGCGATATATCTTTCCACTTCTCTTAAAATACAGAAATTAAAGGAAGCTAGAAGACGGAAGTTCTATCCCATAAGCCTGGCGTTGGTTCTAATAATGGAGCTGTGATCAGCAAGTTAAGCTAGCACTCAGTGATAATAGCTGCTCATCCCACTGGCGGATCACAACGGATCGAGAAAAGATCCACCGCTAAACCTGAGTGGTACAGAAAAAGGCTCTTAGTCGTCATCATCCATCTGTTCTAGATTCGCCAGACCTTGAGTTTATCTCTCGTCTTACTTTATACTTTTTGCGTGAGTGTCTGTGAGGGGGAAAAAAGAGACACAGTAAAAGTAAGAAACGAAAAAGTGCGACAGATAAGGAGAGACAGTGAGAGATAGAAAGACTCCGCTGAGACCCACTGAGTCTCTTCCCACCTGTCGTGTTAATGCGACTGGACGGAGAGGGTGTCAGACAGACCAATGTCACAGTCTTGTCCATCACATGTACTTCCCTCAACGTTGTGAAGTTAGACACCTAACTGGAACTCAAACATGGGCTTTTAAGTTGAGAATGCAGACAAACTTGGAGACACCTAAATATTTGGTTTTACTTTTGCCTCTTTTGCTTCAGATATGATTCTATATTGATAACATGAGACTTATTTTAGTAAACCTTTACTGTAGATCAGGGGTTTTCCAAATGTAGACCATTTTTTATTAGACAAAGTTGTTGAACATTTGGATACTACAGTAATACATGTTCAGATTGGGAAGCCGTATATTAGATAAACAATTTACATTAGCGACCTGGTTACCATAAACTTCATTAAAATGGAAAAAGAAAATGAATCCAGGTCCATTTACATGTTGTGTTAAGTAACATATGGAACAATAGTAACTGACTTCCTCATTCTTGTGAATGCTGAAGCAACACATAATTACTCTAACACTGAGCACTGGATGTTAGGAATGGACTTTGCTTTGTCAGCAGTAGACTAAATATGGAATTAATGCATTGTGTAGTTCGGCCTCTAAAATGATTAAATTACTAAAAAAAATCCCCTGCCTCAATGTCCACTGTTTGGTTTTATAATAGTTTATTTTCCTTTAATTCACACAGTTTATGTCCACACACACCCTTTTGTTCTGTGTAGGACTGTTAGGCACAGAATTGAATGGTATGTATTGTTGCATCCATTCACTTCAGATTTGAGCACATACACATACACAGATTTCCACACCCTGGCCATGCAAATGCTTTCAACAGCATAATAAAAGCGCAGTTTAAACAGAATAATTCATTGGTTGAAGGATTGTCAAATCACTGCCTGTTTGTTGACAGAAACCTGTGATACTGTTCATCGTCCAGTATGCAGTTTTTTCACATTACCACTTTCTGAGTGGGTTTGTGTGTCACATCCACAATAACATTTGATCTCAGATTTTTATTTTTTAAAATACAACAACAGCAAAAAAAACTTTCAGGTTTCCAGGAATAAAAGGGAGGTTACCCAACTGTGTTCATCCTGGAAGAGCAGTCACTGTGGGCCCTCGCAGCCCTCTGTCAGCCTCACTGCTTCACCAGGCCTTGATCCATGGGGAGAGGGGCTGTACTTTGGTGGTGCAGCAGTCTTCTTCGAATTGATTTGGCTAAGTGGCCATTTATTTTAATTAGCTAATGAATAGACTGGTTGAATGGGATGGAGGCAGGGTCGTGACTTGATCACGTTTAGAAAGAAGCAATAGAGCTAAGTTTACTGGAGAGCAGTTCCCCTGTTGCAATGAATCAAACGTAGCACCCCACTGGTTTTCTACCACCAGAGATGTCAAGAAAATGTAGCTGAATGACAGATAAAAGAAGGAAGTTACATAAGTGGAAGATGGAAGACAGAGAGCACAGCAGAGAGTTTGGAGGATAGTAACTTTACGTAGATTCTCCAAAACAAAAAACAAAAAAAAAGGATTAACAGTGTGTTTATCTGCTCCAACATAAGCTACAAAGGTTAGCATGTCCAACAGCTGACTACAAAACAAACTGACACATTGTTTGAAAACTTGAGCCATTTAGCATAAATCTAACCTCATCTTGTTGTTTTTAAGTGAAGTATAAACAGGGTTTTGTTAGAATGAAATAAGCCTTATCACTTGCCTTGCACAAACAAGGATCGACTAACTGTACTCTGAAATACAAGAACTTCTGTAAATAGATCTGTTTCATTATTTACACTTCTTCCATGTGGATCATTAGCTTGGATGCTGACATTTTGCCTCAGTCTTTTAGCATGAAACATTTAGAAAAAATCAGCCAACTCATGCATCTAACATTAGCTTAATTAACTAGTTAGCCACAGCTGACACCCGTTTTTGGTCCAGCTCTATCTGAAATTGAGTACCTATTGTTTCAAAAACTATGAAGAAATTCGAGGGGTAAATCTACAACTGCTAAATGACCCTCCATCTCTGGAGGGTCATTTAGCAGCGAGACTCAAATAACTTCAACCCTGTATAGCTTTTATTGTGGTGGATAGAGTTGCCTACAGAGGGGCTAGCAGCCTGAACATCATTGGGAATTACACTAGCTCTCTGTCAACGGGGTCGGCATATTACACACCTCCAATGGAAGCTGTGGCTTTAGGTCTGGAGGGAAAGCTTTTTAGACCCGTATACTGTATATACTACTACAGGTGTGAAAAAATGAAGGCCTCTGTTGCATAGGCCTGTTAGCATGAACATTCAACCAGCTGTTTGTCTTTAGGTTGACAGAAGGTGTGTGACATAAGAAACTTGTAACATCTTGCGTTATCTCTCACACTGACATTTAAACAAGAACTTGTCATCTCAGAAGCCAGTCATTTAGCTCACCTACTTTTGGCAGATGGTTGAGAAAACAAAGGCTTTGCAGGGTTTGAGACAGTCGATAAAGGTAAAATCTGAAACGCGTCTTAATGAGAGTCTTTACTCCTCCCTGATAAACACCAGCAGTTGTGCTCTAAAGCTCCAGCTGTTTGTTATATGAAGTAATAAAATAACAGTGTGCTTAAACGTTTTAAGCTAATTTTGCATCCGCAAGAATAAAAATTCATGGGTGTGCTTTGAATTCAGGGTTAAGTTTCCCTGGACGAGCTAAACAAAGCACAATTAGCGATCAGTGGAGCAAGAGCTGGGAAAACTGCACAGCTTTATGAAGGAGAAGAGAGGGGAGAGGGACCAGAGAGAGAGCTGGAGAAAGTATAAGCAAAAGCCGAATGGAGGGGCAGACTTAGCAGAGCAGATGGTTTCAGCGTTTTTGCCCGAGGCACTCCATACACACAGAAATCACTACAAGGAAGGAGAGCGATGATGAGTTGAAACACTAACTACACATCTGCACTTCCTCTCCTCCAGTTCTTCAGAGGGGTAGAGCGAGCAGGGAGGAAACCGGAGGTGTTTTGACAGGCATCACCGACGCTGTGCCGCGTTCAGTAGTAGCCTCAGTGTTCAGAGCAATCACAGTTGACACATGGCATCCATCATCTCGTGATATGTTTTACCAATAGTGCTTTCTTTCACATTTTGCCGAACGTATTGGATAGTCTCCTTTCTCTGTCAAATGGATGCGCTGCGGATTTTAGACACATGCATATTTTTAAGCTGCAGTTGTGGGAGCATTTCAAACAGAAGACACAGCTGACCCGAAATCCTGCAGCTGAGCTTCAGTGTGCGGACCTGTCTGACAGCCAATCTCCTCAGTGTCACCTCATCTAAAAGTACACTGCAGACAAACACACACAAATACACACACAGAGACACCTATGTACTGCCTGGCTAAATGAATGGTGAATGATGGATGAGTGCGAGGCTTTGTAGTGTTGCCGTCTGTTCTGACATGGGACAGAGAGTGGAGGGCTTGCGGTTCATTGAGCTTCAAGCCCATCACAGCATTCAGCTCACTTACTGTATACGCTCCACTGACACCTGGATGGATTTGTGTGTGACTCTGTGTGTGTGTGTGTGTGGAGGAGAGTCTACTGTATAAGACAGAGTCCCTCTCAGCCGATACTACCCGCATTACTTAAACATAAATGATCATCATTTCAAATATGGTAATATCTTACTCCACGAGTCCATAGTCACACTTGAATCTCTACTCCGAAGCTGATCCAAAATCAATTTACTCCTCTTCTTTTCTCAGTGAAAATCCCTCAGTGTCACGCTGCCACACAGTCAATTTTCTCTGACTCGGCTGCCTGCGCCTCCTCTAGCAGACGTGCCCCCTAACTACCTCACTCCATCTCTATTACATGCCCTGCCATTCTCTCTTTACACCACGACGGTGACTCTAAACACAATTGCCATCGATTACTTCATTTCTCCATTTTTGTCTCTCTCTGAGAGTTCAGTCCAGGTGAGAAGAATTACAGACTTTGTGACGTCAGAGAGAATCAGAGAATTGAATGGACTGATAATGAGAGAAAACCAACCAAGAGTAAATCTCAGTTTTATCCATTATTCATTTTGCTCTGTGTTGGTCAACATGTCTGTTCTTCTCCCTGGACTAGACTCTCAGAGAGAGACAAATGGAGAAATGAAGTAATCGATGGCAATTGTGTTTAGAGTGACCATCGTGGTGTAAAGAGAGAGAATGGCAGGCGTAAGCCAGAGATGGAGTAGAGGGTGATTCAAGAACACATTATTGCGAGAGGAGGCGCAGGCAGCCGAGTCAGAAAGAAAATTGTTCAATAATGACACTGATTTCACTGAGAAGAGAGGAGTAAATTGATTTGGATCCAACTTCTGAGTAGAGATTCAAGTGTGACTATGGACTCGTGGAGTAAGATATTACCATATTTGAAATGATGATCATTTATGTTTAAGTAATGCGGGTAGTATCGGCTGAGAGGGACTCTGTCTTATACAGTAGACTCTCCTCCACACACACACACAGAGTCAGACACAAATCCATCCAGGTGTCAGTGGAGCGTATACAGTAAGTGAGCTGAATGCTGTGATGGGCTTGAAGCTCAATGAACCGCAAGCCCTCCACTCTCTGTCCCATGTCAGAACAGATGGCAACACTACAAAGCCTCGCACTCATCCATCATTCACCATTCATTTTGGCCGGAGCGGTACCGGTGTCTCTGTGTGTGTATTTGTGTGTGTTTGTCTGCGGTATGCGCAGGTGGGTGACACTGAAGGAAGATGACTGTCGAGGTAGTCACCTGCAACTCAACAGGATCTCAGGTCAGCTGATGTGTTTGAGGCATCACAACGGCAAAAAACAAGTAATCCGCAGCATCCATTGGGCTGAAAAAAGGACTATCAGCCGTTCGACAAAATAACAGGCGCTGTCGCAGATGATGGATGCCATGTCGCTGTGATGCTGGGTGCTAATTTGCAGCCTCATTGATGCTGGCTCTCGGTGCGCTCTGAGGCTGGAGGGGAGGAAGGGAAATGCCAGTGATTAATGTTTCTTCATCATCACTCTCCTCACTTGTTCTGTGTGTATGGAGTGCCTCAGGCAAGCTATGAAACCATCTGCTCTGCTAAGTCTGCCTCAGTCGACTTTTGGCATGCTTTCTCCGGCTTTCTCTGGTCCTGTGTGAAGCGTGCGTTTCGACGCGATCATGTCTTTCGTTTTAGCTCGTCAGCAGATTGAAGGCACGCCAGCGTTTGATGCGGGTCTGGGTGGCAAGGCGTTGAAGCACGCTGTTTTCGTGCTTCATATGACGGCTGAACTGGAGCACTGCTGGTGTTTGTGGGCCTCGGGTGGACGCGTTTCGGTTATGGGCAATCTCAAACCCTGCAGGCGGCGTTTTCTCGACCGTCTGCCAGGCGGGTGACAAGCGGCTCTGAGACGAGTTCTTCGTTTGGGCGGTGAAGACTGGCGCAGATGTTGTGTCACCCTCTGTCGACAGGGCTGAACGGTTGGTGTTCGTAACTAACGAGCTATGCGGCGAAGGCCTTCACGCCTGTATATACGGTAACGCGGGTTGCCCTCGAACAGAAGCCACGGCTCCGATGAATGTGCGGCCCGACGACGAAACAGTGCCAATGATGTTCGAACTGTATCATCTCCATAAGGTTGATGTTGATCTCGCTATCGGATGGTACTCTGTACGTAACGATTCGAAATGGATGTTTAAATTGATTCGATTGTTTCAAGGTGGGTTTTGTAGCTGTTGTGTTTACATCAGGGGACTTGTATATGCAGAAATAAGGGCAGTTTGTAGCATTTATTTTGCATTTATCTTTCACACATGCATGAGCAAACACAGAAGCTTGCCCCCATCTAATGCATGAGACAGATGCACTGGATGTTTTTGTTTCCATGTCATCATGCTTGTTGGAATAAATGCCCATACAGGTTATGTAGGTGAGTATACATGTGGCAAATATATTGCAGCAGTTATAAGACTAGCAAAGCAGCGCTGTGACAGTGCTGGCGCTATGGCTCCATGTGATGGAGTGTTTTACATGCGCTCCTGATAAGTCGAATCTCTGCAAAAGCAACGCATTGACCCAATATGACACTCAGTGTGTGGGTCTTTGGTGTGTGTGTGTGTGTGTGTGTGTGTGTGTGTGTGTGAATCACTGACTTTTCTCCTCCCTTCCTCACTTAAAGGTCACCGGATCACTTTGCTTTTATAAAACGTGCAAACAAACACAGACACATATGCGCTTGACTGTTTAGATCAAGACTGACTCCTTAAACAGAAAAAGATACACAAGCAATCAATTTTGATGCTCGTTATACTGTAATTAGAACCACAAGCTTATGCGCATTATGCAAACAGGAATATGCAAATTGCAGCGGAGGCAGCCAGTCCGTGACGAATGTTACGCCCAGTGGTTCCGCTGCTGCGCGTGACAACAGGTTGATGACGATTTTAAGATAAATAAACTCCTCTCTTGTTTATCATCACTTCTTCACCTGGTGTCTTTCTATCTCTCACTTAAGTGAAAATGATTCATCAAATGTAAATAAGTGAGGATAGCGCAGCAGGTATAAGAAAAACAGATAAGTCTCCTTCTTGTGTTTTGAATCTTTTTTTCTCCTTTCCTCCCTCCCTCTACCTCTCTGCCGCCTCCTTAATGCTTGTCATTGTAATAAGGCTGTTTGATGATGTGTCCTCTTCCAACAGCATCTGACCACAAATGCTGTGTGTTTCTTTGAACAGCTGAATTTTAAACTCAATTAGCACCCCTGCACACAAATACACACACACACACAACGCGCACACAAGCACGCAAAAGCCATCTCGGGTGTACTCACACTGGGCACTGGCACAAATTAGAGTGTGAAACACACACACATGCACATACCTGAGTGGTGAAGCTAATTTGCCCAAGCGGACCTGAGTGAAAAGAATAATGAGGCTTTGATGACTTCACTTGAAGAGACTCGCTCCACCGTGACATCATCTGTGACCTCAACATGACCCCCACACTTTGCTATTATTCATTCAACCCTCCTCCCTCCCCCTGGTGGAAATCTGCACCTCCGATAGGCTGAAGACCACTGTGCCAGATGAAGTGAAGGGTGGAAAGCTGAAGTTGCCACTTGTCAGAGATTGTGAATTGGGATTTGGTACAGCGAAGCGAGCAGAAGAAACTCTCATTTAGCTGTTTTTGGGTGTATTGAGAGGTGTAAAAGTGTGAGAAAATTGTGTTAAAAAAAAAACTCTAAATAACTGTTGACAGACAGCTGAAATGTTCCACTGTGGTTCTATCCTCATGAAGATCTGGTACAAATGGCGCCAACATGGAGGTCCCACTTGTTCTCATCCAAAAAGAAGGTATTCAGTAAACTAGAAAAGGCTGAACTTTCTGAAGAAAATATACATGTGCTTATTTATACTGAAAATTTTAAAAAGTTCAAATGTCCTAAAATGTTTTTTGTATCTGAGATGATGAATGGGAGTTCCAGTTTTAAGTTATAGCGTGTAAAGCAGTTAAAGTGTCTTTTGTGGAATTTGTCCAGCGCATACAGTATGTTATCACTTGAAAGTAGTTAAACTACTGGTTGAAGTGTGAACAACGAAAGCTGTTGAAATGTCAGTTGAAGTTGGAAAGAAGAAAAAAACTGAACTGTTATCTGAGGTGTCAAAAAATAAAAACAACTGAACTGTTAGATGAAGTGGGAAAGATGAAAGCAGTTCAACTGTCACGTGAAGTGGGAAAGATGAAAAATTTAATTAGCTGAACTGTAAGAGTGAGAGAAGAAAGCAGTCGCAATAAAATGGTAAACAATGGCAGCAATTGAAATTGAAGCCCTAGAAATGGTTTAAGTGCACTGTGAGTAGTTGAAGCGTGAATTTAAGTAATTGAACTCTCAGTTGAAAACTAAAAATGAGTTTGTCAGTTGATGTGTAGAGGCTGAAAGCAGTTCACATTTCTGTTGATGCCTCAGTGCCAGAGATAGTTGAAGTGCATGCACTGTATATAGTTTAAGTGTCAGTATAAAAAAAAAAAGTTGCTATAAAAATATGTAATGGTATTAAAATTAAAATAAATTCTCAGATTTCGCTCATTTTATTTTCTAGCCCTCTATCTTTGTGGATAGTACAGATTATTCTCACTATACATGTTGATGCAAGAATTGAGTTACACTCTCTGTGTTACCCTGCAGGTGACCTTGATTGGAAGCTGATGACGTGGTTTAGGATGACGCTGTAAACCCTATCCGTAACCCTTGTGTCGTATTACCAATAGTCTGTCACTAATGGACATCCTATTCATTGCTTTGAGACTGTCTCTCTCAAAATGACCTCTCTGTGTGCATCAGAACACACACAGATGAAAGTGCACACATTTACACACACACAATGGGGCAAAACAGCATGCATCATTCATTTCTGTAATCAGTGCGCCATCAGTATATTTGTCTAATGATCCATAATGCATTAGCAAGCTTGGAATTGGGTTTCGGGTGAAGGGACACAGACGAAAAATCACATTTAGAGAATCACACAGGCATGTGCATACATTTTGAATATGTTATAACACCCACACATACACAAAATCTTTCGCAGGTCTGACTGAGAATAATGAGAAAGATACTGATTGTTTGGATGCTCTGGGGCATCGCTGCTACTGATATATTCACCAGCAGCAGTGGGATGAATTAATAATAACTTTAGTCATTCTCCAAATTGCCCGCTTGTGACGAAAAGAACGGGAGGCAATATGGGAGCCCACGTTGAACTCAGCAAATTTGTTTTGAGGTCATTGTTTTTGAATTGTTGTTGCCTTGTTTTGCTCTGCTGTTCTTCATCGTCCTGTTCTTATGTCCTAGGAGAGCAGGGCAATTTAGAGGAAGTAGGGAAAAGATAGGGGGAAAGCAGCAAATGAAAAGGAGAAAGAGAGGGAGGGGAGAGAGCAGTAGAAATGCTATGAAAAATGGTGAGCTGTCAGGTGAGTACTGAGGAGGGAGCTGGGCTCTTAAGTGTTTTGCCCTGACCACAGAGAATAAGTGTGTGTGAGTGCACCCATAAAGATACACGACCATGAAGCAAACCACAGCAGCATCTGTGCACCCGCATACACAAATGCAATTGTTACACGCACATGCATGCATTTCTACAGTATATGCAAGCCTGCACACATGTGCACAGATGTAACAATAACACGTGGTTCACTTGTATGCAACCCAGTGAAGCAGAAAGAGGACACTTGTCCCTTCTTTTTTCTGCTTAAACCTTTCATTTCCCTGATCCATCGCAACCTTTCCCTTTGTGTCCTTCTCACACTTTTTACCTTCCTTTCAACCATCCCCGTGCCCTTCTGTCCGCTTATCCCCTCTGTTCGGCTCAGCAGTGCTCCCTCTGATTTATGCATACAGTTCTGTGCCAGCTTAAGAGCACCGTATCACAAGCGCCTCACTCTAATGTGCAGTGTGTCTGCAGGCGAGCCTTGAGCTGGTACATTCATTTGATTTGTGTACAGTCAGAACAGATTCTAACACCCATTAAGACAAGAGATGGGGGTGCTTGTTTTGCATCCAGTCGCCTGTCTGCGTGTGCCTACTTAAAAGGTTTTTGCCCAGCTGCTTACTGTATGTGGAGAGGACTTGGCAATGCGGCATCCTCATGTTGGAACAGACCATTGTCCACTGGTGCTGATGTCATTTAATGCAACCTTGGGAGGAGTTCTAGGCAGAACAATTTGAGCAGCTTGAAACAGCAAACAATAAATATTTCATTGTACTCAGAAAATAGGTGATGCTAGGAGCTTGGTGACATAGTGAAAGTATATTTATAGTTGTGAATCTAACGGGTACAGTGTAGCTCATATACATGTGTCGATTTGAAATCCAATTTGAGTCTCAAACCTTAAACTTATGATAACCTTTTTTGGCCACTGGGATGCAGCAGAAATGTGTTGTGAACACAGCATTGACATATCATCTATACATCCAAAACACTCATGTTTCTGGCCACCTGGAAAATGTGATTCGAATATTCATTCTGTTTTAGCTCCGTTTTTGGTCCCTACCAACTACTGAGGGAAATATCTGGCTCTTCAGCTGCTAAATGCTCCACTGGATTCACCAGCTAGTTGCTAACTGTGTCTTTCTGCCGTTTGGGGCTGAGCACATTGTGTACACAGGGTTTTTAGAGATTTTTAGCCATGAGAGTGGTGAGAGTGAACCAAAACAGTGACGTTTTGTGGGGTACAGCTAAATGAGCTGTAGCTCTGCTATAAAGCTCGAAGAGAGCTGAGGTGTGCTTCAGATTTGAGTGATAATTCTCTGTAGGTTCTTCACTATGAGGGACCCCTTTCATGTTGTCTTCACATTGTCATTTGGTACATTTATTGTGAAGTCTTGGTTGTAGCCATTTTAACTTTACATTAAGTTGAGACAGTTTGTACTATCTACCTCTGTACGTCTCATCCACTTCTTTCTCTCTGACAGTATGTGGCATTGGTTGCCTGTAAAGCATGCCACATCTCTTTATAACAGCTTACAAACCAGCAAAACATAGTTGTATAAAACTGCATTATGAAACACAGCTAAATATGATAACTTCCTACATTTTGGACTCTTCGGTCCTCTCAAAGGTCAGTGCTGTCAAACTGGTTTGCAATATGAACTAGGGCACAAAGTTGTGTGTCAGAGTTACGAGCAAATGCTAGAAAATTTCCGTATTGCAGCAATTCCATTGAAATGTATCAATTTTGGTGTTACAAGTGCCAGTGTGGCCGAGAACTCAGACTAAACTATGCATGAAAAAGCTGCAGAAATCCTTTTCTGTCCATGTTAGATGCCTCTCATCAGAGTTTACTGTTTTTGATTTATTCTTATAACCTTTCCTCATCTTCCTTTTATTGCCTTCCATCATCCAGCTGCTACACGTGCATCCACTTTCATAGACCACCAGGGAAAAGACAGAATTCCTTCTCTCCTTGCTCTCTGCTCTCCCCATCACTTTTTTTTCTCTCTGAGAAAGCCTGACCCATACAGTTTCTAAAGCTCTGTCATCTTACTTGCGGCTTAATCGAGCCCCTTTCAGCAGGCAGGCTACATCAGGCCTTTACAGTATACATGAACTCCTGATTTGCATGATCCCTATAGTATGTGTGATAGGGATGATACTCTAGATAACTCCATGTCTTACTCAAGACTCATTGGTGTGATTCAGAGGTTATCACACAACTTCATGGTGCGCTGGGATAAAGAAAATCAGAACAGTATATATCAGCCATATGGAAGGAATACATGCAACTGTTATAAACTTTTTCCCTTCTGTTAAGCTGATGGAAATCCCCTATAGGGTGTTTGCAGAGCTGAAGTCAGTGTTCTGTTAATAGGATCTAATTGGAAATGGCTGGTGTTAAGGAAGTTGCTTGGGTTGTCTGAACCTAATCCTGTGGAAATCCCTAAGAAGTTATTAAGAATCTATGTGCTATGTCCTAAATGTAGGACAGTGGTTTGCAAACGGAACTAAGCCTTCAGACTCTCTGGGTTTAGCGGTTGGCCCAAAGTTGAGAATACAGTAATACAATGCACTTGACAAAGGCTCCTTGGTGGAAAAAAAAAAAAAAAAAAAAAAAAAAAAACCTGCATATTTTGTTAAGGTATATCTCCTGTTTATCACCCCTATGACATCAGATGGTGCTTTGTCCTTACACTTGCTCAAATATGTCCACTGCAGGAATATTTTAACAAATTCAAATAATGTTCTCATTTCAACTCCTGAAAGTTATTAGAAACATGAGTGAAGATGACTTTGTGGGATAAATACAATACTGTGTAACTTTTGCTGAGCAGCTGCAGTAGCGGCCTCTGCAGCCACAAGGTTGTAATTACAGTAGGCTGACATGTTAAATTCTGTTGGGCTCAGAGTTTGAATGGTTAAGGGTACTGGAAGCAGGGAACCTCCAGAAGCTAACAGCTCTTGTCCAGAAAACAAAGCCCATCAGTCGCTCAGGGAACAAACACAAAATTCATCAAAGGGGTCAATAAATGAAAGAAAAGCATTACCAAGATAGCTATTTTTTATTGCTAGCTGACGACCCATAGTTGGTGGTGTGCCATAAAGTATTACACAGTTACTTGGGTGCGTAATGCTTTGTTTGGGTCGCAGAGTGGGAATGAAAAAGGTGCCATTCTCCCTAATACAAGCCAGTGTACCATCAAAATGATTTTGAAGCTGCTATTTTATGGTAAAATAGTTGCCTAATGTTGTTTTAAGTGGTTCCTTTCAAAGCTGGATGAGCAAATTAGCCTCACCTTCACCCGAGAAGCCTGCTTTTGTCTACCATTGACGTTGTTTTAAAAATCACTATGAATTTTGAGTAGAAAACCTGCCCCTGTTATCACTGTGACCTGAAAACAGAGAACAGAGAGCTCGACTGATGTAAGAACAGTAACTTGAGGGGGCAGTCAATTCACCCAAGAATCCATCAACTTACAAAATACTGCCAAGTTTAAACGAATGGAAATCTATACATTGCAGGCACTGGTGTGTCTTTAACTGACACCATCTATAGAAACTATCCTTCAGTAGAGTTATTTAAGTTAAGCGGGGCTGCTGTAGATTGCAGTGCGGCAACTGCCACCCCCATGGTCTCGCACTAATTCCTGATTGCAGTGGTCAAGCCAAACCTGTCCTCTCCTGGCCTGGTATGAACCAGCCGTGCTGTTCACGCCTGTGGGGAATCCTTGGAGCATGTCTGGCCCTAATTAATGCCCCTACTGCAGTCTCTTGTTAGAGAGGGAGATGAAGAGAGGAAGCAAGAGCGAGAGAGTCAGTAGAGAGGGGGACTATCAAATATTGATTGTATTTGCATAAATAGCCGCAATTGTTTAAAGCCCTGCATGACCCCACTTGCTTGCTTTGCACTCCCTGGGCATGGGTTGGAAGAAGAAAATAAAGAGAGGCTGAATGAGGAAGAAAAGAGTGATTAGAGTCAAGAGAATGCATGGATCTCCCGCAATGCGACACAGCGTAGGCCTCTCAATCAAGCCATCCCAAAGGCTACGCCACTGCCTGTTCACATCGTAATTCGCACCAATTATGGCCCCATTAGTGAGCCCACTGTAGTACAGCGGACAGAACATAATGATGCTTTTCTGTTGAGTTGGTCATTAATACAATTGGTTGGATAAAACATCTGAGAAGGTGAAGCAGTCACTTTAGTAGTTGTTTTTCTATCAGTGGTGGCACTTAATAAATGTGGCCTTTGAAATAAAGGAGCAACTGAGTGTAGTGCACAGAGAAAAGAAGAGAAAATAATTGCTTTTCTCCTCTCCTACCTGGTTCCTCTTCATCTCAGTGGCTCTTCAATTTGCATCCCATCAAGGTCTGCAGTCTTGGCCCTGGATCCTCTGCGAGGTGACCCCAGGTGACCGGGGATCCTGGACGAGCAGGTAGTGACTGGACCGTACATGATTCTAAAAGTTGCTGTGGAAGTAAAGAGAATGGGTCTGAGTGTGCGAAAAAGTGCAAGTCTGCATGAGTGTGTGTGTGTGTTTGTGTTTGTACATTATATGCCTTGGAGAAAGTGTCTATGAAGATATTTAGGATTTACTGTTAACTAAGCTATAGCCCTATGCAGTTTTAGAGGTTATGCAGAGGAGAACTCTGAGTCCCACTGTTGTTGCCAAAGAACAGAGTGTCCAAATAAATTTGCTCTTCCAGCTATGCTGAAAGAAAAGAGAGAAAGAGAGAGGATGAACAGCAAAACTCACTGAAAAGCCAAGCAAAAGAAAAAGATTTCCAGGCATTTACTTGTTTACAAAAAGCTTGGAGAACAGCTCAGTCTTTTCAGGCAGTAAGGCCAAATAACTGTAAAGCTATAGAACTTACTTAACGTGTTATATGATAGGAAATGTGAAATGATGCTGTTTCCACAGCTATGAATAGTGGGAGACCCTCTATTAAAAAACATGTTTAGCATTTACATTTTTTGAGATGTCTCACTACTTTTTCCATAATATTTAGAAATCTACGTATTAGATACCAGAATTTATTGAGAAATATTATAATAAATGTGGTTTCTATTACTGAGAATGGAATATTACTCTATTGCACCCCAGTTGTGAATTTGATGGATCCATTTGTAAATACACTAAATGCATTGCCTACTGCAGTGTTAATGTGTTAATGAAGAACATGTGAGTCTTGAGAAGTTTGGTAAACAGAGTTTAAGATGATTTAATTTCTATAACATCACATGACATGTCCAACTTCAATTAAAATATGCACGTATATACACGTTTTGTGTGTGGTACTTGTATCTATTACATCGTAGTACCACGCATTACTGGAAACTCATGCAATTTGTACATGAGTGAGTATTAGAAACACATACTGTCACAAAAACTAAACACAATTTCCATTCTAGCATTGATTTTTGGAGCAAGTGAATGAATTTGCATTAACTTTGTCTGGCAATATTTTCTTTCCCTCTGTGAGAGAGTCGACTTGAAAACTCATTTGCACTATCCAGTGTTTTTGTGTATTGGGCTGTGTGATTTTTTCGGCAGTGGCAGGAAACTGGTGGCCAGATGAAGATGATGAGTGGGTAACTTTTTTTCATGCATACTCCCATTGTGACAACCATCATTAATGTACAGGCGTAATTACTGTGTAATTACTCGTATACTGTACGCAACATATAGTACCATATACATGCAAGAGAACATTCCTCGCTCCGTGTGTGTGTGTGATTGCATATTTTGTGTATGAGAGAGCTGGCAGAGCTGATCAGTGTCCATGCTGAGGGCTTTGTCACAGCTGACCTATATTAGATGAAAGCAGCTGGATCAGTGGCCTGCAGGGACAGCAAAAGAGTTGTGTTCTAATTATCTCTGCAGCTAGCTAGCGACACATCACGCCCGCGCACACACACAGACACACTCGCACAAAAAACGCGCTTACATACACACTTTCGGGCAAATCAATGGGAGCTTGTGAGAGCATCTGCCATGCTCCGCTTGACGAGCGACAGCGGCAGATCCTCAGTGTAGGATTGGCAAGGATACAGGGCCTCATGTCACACAATGCATATTAAAAACCTCTTGTGATCGTGGGCTGTGGCCTTCAGTCTCCGAATGCAACTGCGTACAACAAAACTCTATTCAAGCTAGCGAAATATAATTACCTGGTGATACGCTGCTGAAATGAAATCAGGCTCTTGTCGTGGCATTTGGGAATTGTAGGAACACAACCAGTCATCTTGTAAATGATTCCTCACTTAGGTTCAAACAGTAAATGTAGTCTGTACATTAGCGGCTGTTACCATGGAGCCCCAAATACACGCTGAGGGGTTGCGTTAGCAATAATGAGGCATAGAATGACAGCAAGAAGAAAGCCCAGGGAGCTAATGCTAACAGCTAATAGTAATCACTGGATTAATGCTAATGTTAATGGAAGAGTAATTAAGTGTGTGGAACCCTATGGCATCACCCAGTGCAGTTTAGCTTGGTAGCTTAGCATTCAGCTCACTTTAGCAGGGGTGAATGCACAATAATATGCTCTCTTTTTTCTCATTATCTACATTTTATGAACACAGGTACACGTGCGCACACATCAGGTGACAGAGTTTCTTTGTGTGAGCCTCAGAGTGTGTTTTTTTTCCTCTTTTCTGAAGTCAAAGTGATTTCACACATTCTGCTACCTTTAGAAGGTAATTGGACGCAGCACACACTCAATTAAGCTGTTAGCCTCTTAGTCACCCCCTCCTCTTTCTCTCTTTTTTTCTCCCTCTATTTCTTGCCATCCCTCACTCCCGACCCTTTATTTCCATTGCTAATTTTGTTCTCTCCACTGTTCCCCTCGCTCTCCTCCTGTCGTATTCCTTCTGCCGTCCCTCCGTTCACGACTCCAGGGCCCAGCGCTCTGAGCAGGGGAGCTGCTGTGGCGTTAGCCAGGCAGTCAGGGGAGCCTCTTGTTTCGGGATCCGACAGGCACAGCCGCACATGTTCCACCACATTGCATCTTTTGGCACTGCCAGGGACCTATTTACAGGTCGGAGCTCATTGGGAGGGGTGCTCTTCCCATGACGGAGGGAGGCATGTACTGTAGAGAAATGACAGAGAAACAGAACTGAATGGTCCTTGCCAGGTATGGTAGGGTTTGTCAGAGCTTTGTTACAGTTTGAGCTTCCCTGATGTCTTGTTTTCTTTGTCTCTTCCCTCTGCAGAGTGACTGAGAGCGAGTTATTTAGGTGACCATTTCCACCTGAAGACATGGAGCACCATTTCCTGATGAGACTGTGGGTAGAGAGTACATGCCATGTGCGCGCACACACACACACACACACACACACACACACACACACACACACACACACACACACATGCATGTGTAATTCCTGCAGCTACTTGTCACCTGTACCCTCACATATAAATCCCTCTTCTGTCTTATGCGTCCTTGAAATCTAACCCCAGGAGGAACGTGTAAGCGTTCCCAATGGAACTTCTCAAGGATTAACTCACGTCAGTGAAGCAGCTCTAAGAAAGTGGGGATCAGAAGCATGCCACTCACTCTGTTCTCTCCGCACGGCCTCGAGTGTCTTGTGTTTGATCTCACGTGTGAAACAGTATTGATTGAGTTACTCCTCTGCTTTGCTTTTGAAGCTGCAGTCCACATTCATGGTTGAACACTACATACAACTGTTTGACTTGTACCTGCTGCGCGTGGGTTGGGAACGCAGCTTTTTCAGAGGTTACAGAATGCGCAGTATGTTGGCGTGACAGAGTTGGCCTTACAATTTGGAAAATGACTGATGGAGATAGTGATGGAGAAAAAGAGGAGAGAAAGATGTCAGACGAGTGCTGGCTGGCACAGTAGTAAAGTAAAAAATAGCAGGCAGGGCCGACCGATTGTGCTGGCCCGAGGTTGTACTACTATTCTTAGCCTCAGTCTCCACCTCTTCTTCACTCTCTCCTCCCTCTCCCCTCCCTCCTTTCTCCAGAGTCTTTTGTTACCACAGTGACGTCAACGCTCCTCAGTCCATCTGGTGTCTGGTAGCACTCTGGTTCTATCTGCTCTCCCTCTCTAATTGGCTAAAACCACTTAACTGTCTCCCATCCATCTAGCTCCCATCCATTTGTCATTTTATTTATTTATCCTCCCTATTCACCTATTTATCCATCACCACCTCAGCTGATATCAGTCATGCATCCTTCTTTTTCTTTCTTTCTTTCTTTTTTTTTTTTTTTTGGTTGGATTCACCAGACAATATAGAGCTCTGAAGCTTCCACTTAATTATAGCTAGAGAGATAGCCACTTAGAGACTAAGTGCCTTGTGTGTGTGTGTGTGTGTGTGTGCATGTCCTCTGATGGGATGGTCAGGCAGGATTGGTTGTGATGTCCTATTCCAGTGCAATCACAGATGCATCAAAATATTGTTGTAAGAACTGGAAAACCTCTGTTATTTAATGCCAACTTGGCTTTGCGCTGTCGACACAGTGATATGTCATGCCTGTCATTGCTGTCAAGGCAAGTCCAGGGCACTGTAATTCACTCCTGACAACTGTGCATGAGTGTTATGTAAGCATTAATACATGACAAGGTGTCCAGATATAAGAAAATAATGGATTAGGTGGAGGTGACAAATGAAGAAACTTCCTCTGCAGTGTTCATCAGTTTCTATAGAGACATTTCAGTGGGAATCATCATACTTATACCATAGGCACTAAACATAGATTGTCTTCAGTTGAACTCATGGTGTGATTATTTAATAGTTTAGACCTTTTGAGTGGCATAAAGACAAATCTGAGGGGCCATGAGATGATAAATACGCTTGGAAAGAACAAAAAACAAAGTTCTGATTCCTGTTTGATCCTAAAATAGAGTGTAAAGTGACAAATAACTATAAATGTAACTGAAGTGGAGAGAAAGGCACGGTATTTCCTACTGAACCTACAGTGGATTAGAAGTATAAAGTAGCAGAAAATGTGAATACTTACTTATTATACTGATTGGACCTCAGAACAGTGTGAGTGTGTACAGACTATGCCTGATCGACATCTCCCTCACTCTCCTGTGAGTTTCCCTGCACCTTAGGGCGCATCAAAGTAACGTGTTCACTGAGGTGCAGTCACAATGTCTGCTGTGAAAATGGCCTGTTTTGTACAAAGTATCGGGCTGTAATGGCATACTGTTAGGTGTTATTTCCAAGCACAGCACACACGGTTTGGTGCTAATGTGACCACTGTTCTGTGATACAGACTTTCGGTGACCTCTTGTAATTCTCTGAATAGCTCCCGCTCATCTGGGTGGGATTAACATTACAGGTGAAAGTGGTATTCACCGTGCTTCTCTGTAATTTAAATCATCATCGGGATATGGTTTGTAATAGACGTGTGATGGACATTCCACTGGACAAAGCCAAAAGAGAAAGCCAAAAGCCTACCCAGGAGACTGATATCATTCAGTGTGACTTACGCTCACCACTGATATCATAACCTCGGATGTCCATCACAAGTAAATGTCCAAAAATCTGCTTCAGAACTTGCCTGAGCATCATAATGTTTTCTTTAGTATCCAAGAGTATACTGCAAACAGGAACTGCTAATAGCAAATTTGGCATACTTTTAATGGTGCCAGTTGGCCAAAATGAAACCAATATAGGCTAAAAAATGGGGCTGAAATGAGAATACACAGCACATTTGATGAGCTCTTGCTCTCCTAAAGGCTTTCATTTTTTCTGTTGTCATACTTGTTCCCAGAGAGACCTACGTGTTGGTGTTAGCATGTATCCGTCTTTTTTTTTTTTCACACAAAAGTCAACTTTTACACGTAAAAAGGACAAGCAGCTCTTCACATTCTTCTCCTGTGTGTGCTGTTTTGATGTTGCTGGTAGAGAGCACTGTCTAACATGTGTCCCCTAGGTGTCCGATTGGATTGAGATCTGCTGACTAGACGCAGTTTGTAATTAGTACCATTTACATTTGTGGTACCTGAATATATACGTGGAGAAATGCAGATGCTACAAAATGCTGGTGCTTCCATATACATATGTGGTATATTGTATATACCATTGCTATAAATATCAGCCCCCATAACACAAGTGTATTGCAGTTTGTTTTTTTTTACAGTGTATTTGACTCAACATCATTTAACAAAACAGTGAACTCCATAAAACTGATGTCATGTGAGCTGTATTTTGCAGAGATGAGTCACTTCCCTCCATTTTTCCCCCTCTTCACTCAAGTTCCACTTCTGAATGGCTGTCTGTGTGTGGGTACGCATACATTAACCGCATGTGTGAGTGTGCGTATCTTTACTTACATGTTTGCGTGTGCGTATGGCTCTGTGGCTCTGTGCCCAGTCTCCCCGCTGTCAGCATATGGTTTCTGGGAGAGTAAAACTTCAAACAGCAGCTTTTTGTAGCGCTGAAGGACAGCATCTCATTAGGATGTGTGTAGTTTCGGGTTGTGTGGCTGTGACGAAGCAGACAGAACTGAGCCTGCGGGAGAAACAGGTTATCAATTGTGTTCCTTGATTATCTGCAGTGCAGCTTATCAGCAGTAGATAAGAGAATTAGGCTGAGCATCGTTTTCTCTGTAGCAGTCCTGCATGCCAACCCCTATTCTCAACAACTTAATGCTGGAATTCTTACTTTTTTTAACATTGTGTGAAACAAACTTTATTTTTGTATTGTTCCTGCAGGATTCTGCAATTGTTCCCATCAAAAAAGTTATTTACTCTCCTCCTTCTCCGAGCTGCACAACAAGAGGGCCATCTGTCACTGTCAAAAGCTGTAGCTACTGCTTTGTATTATTGACAGGAAAATGGACACAATAAAAAAAAAGAGATGACAAAAAAGCATGTAATAAATGTGTTGTCTCTTTTGTGCCACGGGGGCCACTGTAGACCTTTTTAAGGCCTGATTGTGTTGCTGTCAAGTTCTGAGAAAAAGTAACAACTTGAAGTCAACCAGCGGCTACATTAACAGTCAGGAAATGTCGCAGAAAGAGTCCAAGAAATGTCCAAAAAAAAAAAAAAAAGATGATGAAGATGACAAATAGAATTGTCTCAAAAATGATCCTGCTTATCTGGTTTTTGACAAGAGGATGGAGTCAGTGATTCTGTGTGAAAATTGACATTAAGAAAGTATTATTAGTTTGTGATATTCCATTCTCTCTGATTGTGTCTCTCTATCTGTCCGTCTTTCCTTTTGTCTCTAATTCACTCGGTGTCACTCACGCGCACTTCCTCCCTCTCTCCCTCTCTCTCCAGATGGTTATGGATATCTTTATCAATGTTGAGAGCGGGGCTCATCTGTTCTGAACTACTCAAGTCCCATATCATACAGTGGAAGCAAAACGAGAGATCCTATATGTGTGTGTGTGAGAGAGAGACATGGGAAGAGAAGGAAAGAAAAAGAAAGAAGGGGACAAAAGAGGTAAAGGGAGGCAGTGACTGTCTCAGCCTTCATATGATTTAATCAAAGCCATCCATCACATCTGGATAATTAGACAGCAGCATGGATCGCATGACCAGAGCCCATCGGTTAGAACTCACACATTAACTTATGCACATGCATTCGCACCTATCTCGCAAATATTTCAGGGCCAGAAAACAGTAGAAGAGAGTCCCAACAGAGTCTGAGGTTCAACTGTCTTTGGTTCTGCATACACTCAGGAGCATCATAGCGAAAACATGTTGGCACAAAATTTCAGACGCAAACAGCCAGCGATGAGCGATTGAAGACAGTTTAGGCCAGTTAGCCCCCTAGTCAGGCTCCGATCAGTGGGGTTTTCAGTTCTTGATGGCCAATTGTATGGCGTAACAGAATTGGTGCTGGCATTCAGAGCTCTGCCCAAAGCCAGCCGTGACCGGAACACAGAGACCTCACTGCAAGTAGCAAAAGCCATTCAGTGTCAGAGTGGAGATTAAAATTGATCTTAAAATGGGTGAAAAAACTGATATTGTAACTCTACTTATATATAGTATCCATTTCTTTGAACACAAGCACACAAAGAACACAACCTACAGAGATTTTTAAGCTGCAGCCAATATTTTATATTAACCACAGATAAATGACCATAATGTAGAAGAGGTCGCTCTTAATGATTATCACTGTCTGGTGTATTTCAGATCATATGGACCTTAACAATACTGTTGTACATCATTTTTTTAGAGTTATTTCTAGCAGCAACGGGCAGCAGTTTTCGGCAACAAATAAAAACCCATAGCCATCTACCAAGCACCAAATGACACACAAATAGCAAGTTAACTACTAAATTAGTGGAGCTTTAGCAGCTGAGGCAGATCATTTTTTCTTAGGGTTGGTGACCAGACCTCCAGTTAAAGGAGGCGATACTGGCCAATATTCATCAGGTGGTGTGTCAATAAATCAATAATATGCAATGCTAGTCTGCTGGGTATAAATAGAAACTGTTTGCTGCTTTGTGCTTCCTATCAACTGTAACCTAAGAATGCGTATCCTGCTTATACCATATTCCTTGCCAACACAGTGCTGTGTAATCAAATTAAAAAACTGAATTTCTTCTTTTTTCGCGCCGACCGATTTTGGTATTGCTTTTCTGTTTTAAATATCACAAAGGTTCCTGAACCTCAGAGTTCCCACCTCTCTATTTAACAAACCAAATTCTAGCTAAACAATAAAGGGTTTGAGCTGGGCTCAGAATTTATTTTAAAATCCTTCTTAACTGGGAAAGGAAACTAAATCCTAGACATCCCAACCCAATAGAGCAGAATAACGCTGCTGTTGTGGTTATTCGCTTGTGTCAACGCCTCCTTACCAATAGGTTAGGCTAAGATTGATTTGGACTTAGATCACTGCCCTCATGCTTGGCCAAAAACCAAAACAAACTAAAACAGTTAACACACAAGTTTAGAGACTTGTTTAAGCATCAGTACCTTTAAATTGTCATTTAAAGTGTCATTCGATACTTAGAAGATGATCTCACCAATATTATAGCATAAAATAACGGCAGCTCGCCGCTGTATATCAGTATTTGGCTCCATATTTGTCAGCATCTTGGAATAACTCTGTGGACAAGATAAACCAGTTTTGCAGTGATGTAAGTATGTATCAGGCAAACTATGGATAGGATATTAGCCCACTGTTTGATATTTGATGCTGTTTCCTGTGATATGTGGTGTGACCTCAGCAAGCGCGAGGATCAAGTCCTCCATTGCACAGTCATGCCCTAATATTGCATGGCGTTCGGCTGTCCTGCAAGTGTTATGGTAGCCTGCCCTCAAATTGTTTAATGATGCTGAAAAATGTGTTGTCGTAGCCTCAGTGGTTTAATCTGGGTCAATTAAATCTATTGAAGTGTTCAATTCGGCTCAAAACAGACAAAATATGGGTGCAGTCCTCCACCATGAATGTAATATATAAAGAGAGTCAATAAAAGATTCTGCAATTACATACGTAAGAGGATGATATAGTGCAACTGGGTCAATGTCCACAGATACATGTTTTTATTGTGTTGCTCATAATCAACCAACAATGCTGCTCTTACGCTTTGGTGATCCTGTTTTAATGGTGACTTTGTGTTTATATTGATTTGATGAGGGGGAGTTGAGTGGATCTATGGGCTCTCATAGGATTTTAAAAACAATATAGACTAATGAATGTGTACATACTCTAATGAATGCACGAAGTACTTATCACGCTGAGGTCGATCTTGGGTGGTAACAGCAGTGTCTGGCTTTCTCTCTGCTGACTGAGAGCAGTGAGATATCTTGTCATACACCCTCTCCTCTATTCCTCACATTCTCATTGATCCATGCAGACAGGTAGCAAAAGTCTGGCGTCGAGATTTTCGAGAGGAAGGTGAAAACTTCCCAGTCTTGCACCCTCTTGTCTCTCTGCTTCATCGACAGCACGCTCCTTCTCTCTCTCTCTTCACCACACACCTCTCCATTTACACACTCAATAAATACAATCCATCGCACAAAAGCCTGCAAAATCACATCCTCATTTGTCATTTATCACATATCTGTTCTTCAGCTGGCAATCTTTCGCTGCATTTCATTTCAGTTATGACTGAGTTGTCAGTTACCAGGTAATAAGAGGGTTTGAGCCTAAAACAGATCTGATTTGTCACAGAAACCAGCTGGTAAAAGTGTAGTAGGTGCAGCTCTGGGGGCTGTAATATTCAGCAGCCGGACCTTTCACACTGTGCGTGTGTGTGTGTGTGTGAGAGAGAGAGAGAGAGATTGTGTGTGTTCTTCTACACGTGTATCTGTGTGTTTTTCACACATGAGTGACTAATGTGTGCAGCGCCTGGGAAATGGAGGCAGTTGCACAAGGTCTGATCCTCACTTGAGTGCCTCCCAGTGACCTGCCCTGCAGTCACAGCTGAAACAACATGCAGCACAACCTAAAACACACACACCGTGGGACATGTGCAGGTCTGCATGCTGATAATGTGAGCATTAAAGTGGCTAACAAGTGTGTTTATTCATGGGTCTAAAGCAGATGGGAATATACTGTATCCTCTTGAACATACATGGATGCAAGTGTAAACTGGCACTACTTACTCAACCCTCACTTTTTGCCATGGGGTCCTGGGATGTTGTTTAAAGCTGCACAGTGTTTAAATGACTGAGTTACTGAATGGGTGTGGCGATGGATCAGATGTAAATGCAACCTTACACACTTGCAGCATCTGAAAACTACTGAAGATGATGTGATTCTTCACAACTTGGGTCTGCTGGGTTTTTGCATCTCCTCTCATTTTCCTGTCACATCAGTTACTGATCTGAAAAGGCGAAAGATGTCCGGTACTTGGCATTATCCTTCATATGCATTGCACTGTGATAAAATTACTGAAATTAGTATATTAAGGAAAACTAGCCTTGGGCTTTGCATATTGAGCTGCAAATAATATATGGGGTTTGTATCAACGTATATCATTTAACAATATTGTAAACAGTGTAGACATAATACAAGTAACACGCCACCACTAATGTAAAAAATAATTTTATTTCTAACCAAATGTTGTTAGTCACAGTTTGGCTATCAAATCTAAAAACTGACCACTTTTGCAGTGTTGTGAACAGGCCAATGAAATCCATATTAGTGGCGTCTTTGCGATAGAGAGTTATACACTGATAGGAATGAGGCCTTCCTGACAAGATGAGTAAGGAGACGCTGTGGAGCAATGTGAGACATTATAAATGATAAGCAGGGTGCAAAATGGCTGTTAAGATATGGTTGCCATGGTGAAAAGCAGCCTAAGCAGACAACCTGTAGTGTAGATACAGAAGAGCCCTACTGGTTTGTAGTATTGAGCATATTGCGCTATATGCAGAAAATGCTCAACACAGACAATCTTACTGAGACAGAGACATTCACATTTAGAGCATGCAGAGCATGTGGCAGTGTAGACACATTAAATCGCAGGTTGGAGAACAGACATACAGATGGACTGATTTGCATTTTGGTTGTGCTACCCTGCTGCCATTACGGAAAAAATTGTTTACAACGCTACGAAAAGCCTTCTATGGCTGCTACGTGTTTCGATGGTTTTTTATTTCCTTCAAATTGAGGAAGTAGGTTTGCTGTAATTGATTAACCGCCTCCCATCTATTGGTATCATCACCGGTTAATAACAATGCATTCGCCGGAATTATAAACGTACAGACCTGGGAACTAGGAACTTAATTTTGGACCGATAAACCACCATGCTTAGTAACTCAATGCAACATGTAGCATCATTGTTGCCAACACCGGAATACCATCATAAATGTCTTAAGCTTGCATATGAGGAGTTGTCTTTTCTCTAAATTATATTTGATATATGACTCTGTGGGTTATTCCAGTTTTAAGTGTGAAATACAAACCATACAAATGGATTCTCTTAGAAAAGACAGAAAACAGGGAAAAGAAAAGGAGGAGTGAGGGATTTATTTTAAGGCAGGACATGTAGAGTGAGCAGGAGGTTAGAAAATGGGACATACAAAATGCATCAGTGGGCCGCCCGCCTTCCTGACACTTGACTTTCCTCTTCCTCTCACTTGACCTACATTCATCACACACCACCACCATTTCTTTCCTTAATATCCCCCCCTCCCCTTTTTTATCTCGTTCCTGGCTGTGCCTGACACTCAAAGCTCTATCCCCTCATTAACTCCTCTTTCATGGGGCTGGGTGGCAATAATTGGTGAAAACAGGAGACAATGGGATGAGATTATCCCAGCTCCACCACCACAACCACTACCCACCCACCCTCCGGGAGGACATCACTGCTCATCCTCCCTCCACTTCCTGTCTCTCTTTCTGCAGACGCCAACTCCGATTTTATCCTTCCTTTTTCATATCCTTTCTTTTATAGTGCTCAGCGGTCCCTCTTCCACCCCTCATCTCATAACCCCTTTCAGAGTATTTTTTCCTCTTGATCTTTAACACACACGCACACACACATACACCTCTGCCTTATTATCTCTTTTTTTTGCTCTCTTCTCCCCTCTTCTTTGTTCATATTTTCTCAGAGAGCTGTGAGATGAGTCCCCATAGGGATAAATCTTCTGTTCCTGCCAAGAGTGGAAGTGATATTACTGACACAGTCGCACACGGACACAGACATACACACACACACAGAAAAAGAGTTCTGTGAAATGATAATGACATTTGATTAAACACTGTGACTAATGTGATGTCATCTTTCCAAGAAAACCATGAACCTGTGACAAAAATGATGGAGGAAAAATGGAGCGGAGGGAGAACCGCAAAGGTCGGGAGGGTGGTGAGATTGAGACCAGAACAGAGCAGTGAGGGTGAGAATAAAGAGACAGACCCAAAAGGTAGACCGTCTGGGTTTACCTCGCGCAGAGAAATGTCAAGATGGGTTGTTCTACCCCTTCTTACCGCTCTCCATCACTATGTTTTTCCCCTGTCATCCTATCCCTCCGTCACCTTCTCCACCCCATCTGTTCTCTCCTCGTTTCCGTTTGTCCTGAAGTCACTCTCTCTGCTGCTCTTGCTTATCCCTTCCCCTCTCTCTCTCTCTGTCTGCACTCTCTCCATCTCTTCCCTCCGGTGAGGGCTCTCAGGTTTCGGCTGTAACTGCTTTAGCGCAGGGGATAATGGTTCGTAATTCACTCCCAGCTCCTCTCTGCTGGTCAGGAGGCCCACTCATGTACAAGCAGAGAGAAGTAATCAGTGTGTGCGTTTTGTGTGTTTGTGTGTGTAAGAAGAGAGTTCTATAGCTTTTGTATCACCTTTTCAGCTGCACTGCCTGTGAGTGTGTGTGCTTCTTTCCTTTCTGATTGCATTCATGCTAACGTGGCTGAAATGAACTCTTTCATGCCTCTCCATTCACACACTCCAATAAATACAATCCATCAGCACAAAAGCCCGCCGAAAATCACATCCTCATTTTGTCATTATCACCTATCTGTTCTTCAGCTGCAATCTTTCGCTGCATTTCATTTTCGGTGTGACTGAGTTGGCCGGTGCAGGTAATAAGGGTTTGGGCTAAAACAGATCTGGTTGTCACAGAAACCAGCTGGTAAAGTGTAGTGGGTGCAGCTCTGAAACTATTCAACAGATTCCAGACGCTCACACACCTGCGTGTGTGTGTGTGTGTGTGAGAGAGAGAGAGAGAGAGATTGTGTGCATCTGTTCTTCTACATTAATGTCTGTGTATTTTTCACACATGAGTGACTAATATTATTATATTGTGTCTAGGGAAATGGAGAGCGGTTGCAAATTCTAGTCACTCACTGTATTTATGCTCCCAGTGACCTGCCCTGCCAATCACAGCACAAACAACTTGTGTGCTTTACAACACCACAAAACACACTGACAGGACATGTGCAGTGTGCATGCTGACTAATGTGAGCATTAAGTGGCTTCAACAGTGTGTTTATTCATGGGTCTAAAGCAGATGGGAATACTGTATCCTCTTGAATTATGCATAGATGCAAGTGTAAGCCAATCACTACTCAACCACTGTGGGGTCCTGGGATGTTGTTTAAAGCTGCACGAAATTATTTAAATGACCCCAAGAGTTACTGAATAGGTGTGGCGTGGATCAGATGTAAATGCAACACACACTTGCAGCATCTGTGAGAAACACTGAAGATGATGCCAGTTTATTGCAACTTGGGTGTATTTTGGGTTTTGCATCTCCTCTCATTTCCTGTCGTCAGTTACTGATCTGAAAGGCGAAAGACGCAATAAATTGCTAGCATTATCCTTCATGCCATTGCACTGTGATCAAAAATTACTGAAATTAGTATATTGAACTAATATAGGCACTAACATTATTTAAATAATATATGGGGTTTGTATCAGCGATATATCATTTTAACAATATTATAAACAAAATGTAGACATAATACAAGTAACTCCTTGTACCACTAATGTAAAAATAATTTATTTCTAACAAATGTTGTTGGTCACAGTTTGGCTGTCAAATCTAAAAACACAACCACTTTTGCAGTGTTGTGTTTGAGCCAGTAAGTCTTGTGTTAGTAGCGTCTTTGCGATGAAATTTATACTGATAGGGAGACAGGCGGCTGACAAGATGGTAGGAGAGACATGCTGTATGGAGCAATGTAGAGACATTATAAATAGATGGCTTGAGGTTAAAAATGGCTGTTGCAGATATGGTTGCCATGGTGAAAGCGGCTATAGCGAACAAGCCTGTCGTGTGAATGAAGGCCCTATAGTTTGTAGTGTTGAGCATGTTGTATATATGCAAGGAAAATGCTCAACACAGACTGAATACACAGAGACGAAGACATTCATTTAGGCGTAGGCATGTGTGACAATTAGACACATTAAATCATGAGTTGGAAGACAGACATACAGATGGACTGGTTGCATTTGGGTTGCTGCTACCTGCTACTTAGTGGAAAAATTGTTTACAACTTCTGAAAAGAAGCTATTCTACTTGAAGCCTTTCGTGTTTCAGTACAACAAGTTTTTTTTTATTTCATGGGGTGAGGAAGTGGGTTTGCTGTAACGTTAAGTTAACCATTGTCATCTGTGGTAACTATACGAGTTAATAACAATGCATTACATGAAATTATAAGCATACAGACCTGGGAACTGGAACTTGGAATTTCCCAGTTCAAATAAACTTACCACCATGCTTGATAGCAATGCAACATGTAGCATCATTATTTGCCAACTGGAATACCATCATAAATGTCTTAAGCTTGCATATGAGGAGTTGTCTTCTCTAGAATTATATTTGATATATGACTCTGTGGGTTATTCAGTTTTAAGTGTGAAATATTCATAAATGGTTTCTTAGAAAAGACAGAAACAGGGAAAAAGGAGGGTGAGTTTATTTTTAAGGCAGGACATGTGATAGAGCAGGGAGGATAGAAAAGCGTAGGACATACAAAATGCATCAGTGAGCCGCCCGCCTTCCTGACACTTGACTTTTTCTCTTCCCTCTCACTTATTTTACATTCTATCCCTTTGCACCACCACCACATTTCTTTCCCTTGTCCCCCCTTTTTTTTTATCTCCGTTCCCCTGACTGTGCCCTGACACTCCAAAGCTCTGCTCCCCTCATTAACTCTCTTTCATGGGGCTGCAGATGACAATAATTGGTTTGAAAACAGGAGACAATGGGATACAAGGATTATCCCCGGCTCACACCCACCACAACACACACCACACCCACTCCGGGAGGACATCACTGCTCTGCATCCTCCCCTCCACTTCCTGTCCTCCTCTTTCCTGCAGACGCCAACTCCGTTTGTCCTTCCTTTTTCATGTCCTTTCTTTTGTAATTGCTCGGCGGTCCCCTCTGTTTCACCCTCATCTTTCCTTGACCCCTTTCAGATGTATTTTTTCACTCTCTTGATCTTTAACACACACGCACACACACACATACACACACTCTGCCTTATTATCTCTCTTTTTTTGCTCTCTCACCTTCTCCCCTCTTCTTTGTTCATATTTTCTCAGAGAGCTGTGAGATGAGTCCCCATAGGGATAAATCTTCTGTTCCCGCCAAGAGTGGAAGTGATATTACTGACACTGTCGCACACGGACACAGACATACACACACACACAGAAAAAGAGTTCTGTGAAATGATAATGACATTTGATTAAACACTGTGACTAATGTGATGTCATCTTTCCAAGAAAACCATGAACCTGTGACAAAATGATGGAGGAAAATGGAACGGAGGGAGGGCAAAGATGGGGAGGGTGGTGGGGTGAGATAAGAACAGAACGAGTGAGGGGTGAGAATAAAAGAACAGACCCAAAAGGTAGACCGTCACCCAAGTTTACCTCGCGCAGAGAAATGTCAAGATGAGTTGTTCTACCCCTTCTTACCGCTCTCCATCACTATGTTTTTCCCCTGTCATCCTATCCCTCCGTCACCTTCTCCACCCCATCTGTTTTCTCCTCGTTTCCGTTTGTCCTGAAGTCACTCTCTCTGCTGCTCTTGCTTATCCCTTCCCCTCTCTCTCTCTGTATTGCTCTCTCCATCTCTTCCCTCCGGTGGGGGCTCTCGGAGTTGGTATAACTGCTTTATTTCAGGGGATAATGGTTCGTAATTCACTCCCAGCTCCTCTCTGCTGGTCAGGCCCTCATGTACAAGCAGAGAGAAGTAATCAGTGTGTGCGTTTTGTGTGTTTGTGTGTGTAAGAAGAGAGTTCTATAGCTTTTGTATCACCTTTTCAGCTGCACTGCCTGTGAGTATGTGTGTGCTTCTTTCCTTTCTGATTGCATTCATGCTAACGTGTGCTCAGAAAGCCTGAACTCTTTCATCCACACTTCCTTTGAGTATATGTGTGCATGAGTGGGCTTGTTTTACCATATTTGTGGGGTCCCATTATGTGAGGGTCAAGCAACTGTAGGTTGAAATGCTGAACCCTACAAGTAAATGGCTGTTTTGAGGTTAAGACTTGGTTTTAGGGTTAGGGTTAGAAATGAGTTTAGGTAAAGGTTGAGGCATTCAGTTGAGTAGTTAAGGTAAGGGGCTAGGGTGATTGCAGGTCCCCACAGATAGGTGTACAAAGATTTGTGTGTGTGTTTGGTTGTAACACACAACCTGATGCTGTATGGGATCATTTCATATGTTACATAACCCCATGTCAAAACTAAATGCCCCTTTCATTCAGAAATAATGAATGCACACACACAAATACATACTCTGTTTCAATGCAGAAACTGGGAAGCAACACCCCCTCTGCCATCCCCCACCCCCCCACTGTGGTGACATGGTGCAAGACTCCAACACTCCACCTCCCCAGAGTATTAATAATAGAGGGATGCCATATGTGGTGGCTTGTAAATCTAGATCACCAACTGTGGGCCTGAGGAAGCTTGGTAGGCCCAAGGGTGCCTCAGGGGCCTCCAAGGTGGTGGTGGTGGTGGAGGGGGTTTGGGTGGAAGAGGAGGAGGGGGTTGAGGCTAAGCAGGACCAAGCAGACCATCCACCGTGCAGTGCCTCATCTCAGGGCAACAAATACAGAGCTGGGACTGGAGGAGCATAGATAAACAAGCCAGTAGCATCCTAAGCTACACTGCCATTTTGCCCACCATGACTCTGGTACAGTGGCACTGTATTGAAATTGTGTATATTTCTTTATTGCACTCATACACAACTATTTTTATATTAACAAGAGATCACTTAACTATATGTATGTGAGAGAGGTTGCCTTTAGCGATGAACCCACAGAGTGTTGTTACCTGACCAAACAGATCCCCTCAGCTGTATGAAGCTCTATAGCCTCAGCTCACTGTTTTGGTTTTTGGGTTGGGAAGCTAATTATTTTGGTTTCATCTCATGACACTGCTAGCATTGTTCTCAGCAACAGCATGCAAATGCTTTTTAGTGACATTGCCCTTAAACCCTACCTACCATGACTCCTATGAATGTTGCTAAGCTGAATGTGCAATAATTAGACAACTGTATGTTAACACATTCATCATTTATCATCAATTATCAAATCAAAAACAGTGATACTACGTCAATGTGGTGTTCACAGTTGGCTTTAACTGTCCCCAAGTGGCCAAAAAACAGTTACTGCAGGGTTACTTGTTACATTTCACAGAAAGATGATTATTAAAATTGAATGTAATACTAAATTACTTCTTGAGACAGGCCACTATTAACACAAATACTGCTGTGTGCTCTGCCTCTCTAAAGAAAGTTATTTTTCTCAACCTTTCAATCATGTCCATTGTAATCTAAGAACACTTTAGATATAACAACTGTTCTACATAATGGTGATGAACACTAAAGAATGTCTGCGGGGGCTAATTTGTGCTACAGTGGCTATTTTTGTACCTCAATCATCAGATTTCAACCTACAGACGTCAGACAGGGTGTCTGCCAGTGAAAGTTCAGTGTCACTCAGATTCATCTTAATGATTTTCCAATACAGGATGGTGCTGTCATGTTGTTTTTCAATACAGAAATGCCCTCTAGGTAACATAGCTACATAGGTGTTTACTGTATTATTCAGAAAACCAAGTCAAGTCATGATATGGCTTCATGAGAGTGGTATCAATCTTCTCATCCAAGTAGGCCATTCTTTTAATAAGAGGAGGAGGTCAGTTCATCACATGCATTACTCCAGACTTTTCACATTAAGGAATCTGAATAAATCTACATTTATCCACACGCACCAGCTGAAGTACCAGATTTTGGAAAGTGCGTCTTAGAGCACAGAACCACGACCAATCATACAGTGCACCTATACCTCCTGCCTCCCTGGTCCATTCAGCTGCTCCACTGCACTTCTGATTTAAGCCCCAAGATTTGTTTTCTTTCCAACAGTTAGTGAACTTATCAGGCTCTGACACGGGTGTGTTGTCGCTGTCACGGTGCTGGTCCTTCCCTCTGTTGGCAGCAAGGTGGAGAGTTGCTTTGTTTGTCGAGATGTGCTCAGCAATTCAATTTCACAGCTCTCTCTTGTCTCAGAGGAGAGCTGGAGGAGCATAAGGAGAGAGGGGACAGTAATTGAAAGGCAGTGAAGCTCATCCTGTGCCCTCTTCCTCTACTTTTTTCCCCTTGGTGTACATCTCTCTTATATTTATGTGTGCATGTATGTTTGCCTACTTTAATGTCACTGTGTCATTACTGCTGCGGTAATGGTCTTTTTTGGACACCTCATGTATTTTTCCACAAAATAATGGATTATAAACACATCTGACATGGTGTTCTCCCTCCCTTTGCCCTGGCTTTTGTACGCAGCAGAAAGTTGTCGCAGATTTGTCCTAAAAATGTGTTTTGATCTCTGCCTTGCTTTGAATCAAAGCCCTTCGCTTTAATCAATAATTGATTTACCTGTGTGACAGTAGAAATAATAATTTAAGCCACATGAAAGTACTTCAATTTTCATAGAAAAGTACATTGTTATACGCTAACCCTGTGATCTTTGATACTTTGGATTTGGAAACAAGTCTTTCTCAAAGCTGGAAATCTGTCAACTTTTTCTGTCTTTCTCAGGGACTGGAAATCTGTCAACTTTTCCTGGCATTGTTCCATCAACAATTAAAATCTGAAATACATTTTACATATCGAGTAGATATGTAGATAACATTATGAATTATCAGGATTTTAGCATGAGTATGTAATTATGCTGTAAAAGGCTCCGCAAGTTTGTCCTCATTCATTGTCAGTGGCACAGATCCAGTTGGTATGATATTTATATATATTTGTTTCTGCTTGTAGCAACTTAAATAGTTATTTCAACCATTAAAAGAAAAAAGAAAAACAAGAAAATATCAGAAATGAAAGATAATTGCACTTTTTATATCATTCTTAAAATCACCTCTTTTTTTTTTGGCTAATCTGGGCATTGGTTGTCCCTTCATTGTGTCACAGGAGTGTGAACCGACAGGGGCTTTTAGTAGAGTCTAACTAGGTCTGAATGAATGTCTGTGGCTGTGATTTTGGCCAGAGAAGAGGGGGGGAGAGAGTCACGCTGCATAATTCAGAGGGGATGGGAGATTATGCGCCATCTGTGTCCATATCCCGGTGGCCCTGTCAGAATTGATCCACAACCCTTGACCTTTTCAGATACTCTGAGTGTTTTCCACTCGCTCTGTTGTGCATGGTTTGCTAGTGTGCAGGCATGTGGGTGTTTGTATTTCTGTGTGTTTGGAGCATGAGTCAGCCTGCTGCTCACTAACCTTTCCACCGGATTACAAAGTTCAGGTCAGATACACACGAATAGTTTTTCTGTCTTTATTTTGTTGTCGCTCAAATCAAAGGTCAGGCATTTCTGCTAGAATATGGGATAGTACTGGCACTAAATACAATATACACAAATAGGTCATATGACGTTTTGGGAACTATATTTATTTATTTTCTTGCTGAGAGTTAGATAAGAAGATGAATACCACTCTCGTGTCTGTACGCTAAATGTGAAGCTATTATCCTAGCTTAGCATAAAGACTAGAAACAAGGGGAAACAGCTAGCCTGGCTGACTTTTATCATCAGGTTGCCAGACAAGCAGCAGAGACTTTGTGAAGTCAGTGCACCTGGTCAAAAAATAGTTAAAGCATGTATCTCCCCATAAAACCACAATGTGGCCTTTTATATTTAGCTTGGTTTAAGACAGAAAAGGTCAACAGTGACAACATGGTAATAAACATTTAACAAAAACCACAATTTTTCCCTAACCTTAACCAAAGTCCTTTTGTGGCTTAACATGACCTCAGGACAGTGGATGTAACCCCCCCCCCCCCCCCCCCCGTCGCTGGTGTGCCAGTCGCATGCCTTTTACTCCTGCCATCCACCTCAACCACCTCCTTGTGACTCCACTGCCTTTAATTAAATGGAGCACTTCTTTCATTAAAAAAAAGAAAAAACAAGTTGTCCATGTAGAAAATCTAGTCTGCGATTATGTTGCCACCACAGCGTAATTGGGAAAGCACTTTAGTTGTATATGGACAAAATTTCTAGAGGACAAGGTTGTACAGACAATTGGGAAAGGAGGTGTGACTTTGGTAATTCTGTCTAATTCAGGAGTTCTATTGTCTTGCCTCGCAGCTCTTTGGCTGTCTTTCGTCTTAAGAATTCCAACCTCCATAAAGAATAAGAATAACCTCCATAAAGGTGTTATGCAATGTTTTTATGTTGCTGACCACCTTGACAAAGCAATGAGGGCAAATTGTGTGTCTTGTTGCCACAAAAGGCTTACTGTGTATCACAGTCTATTTAAAGAGAACAGTATTTTAGTGGTACAGTACATAGAGGAACAGTATGGAACTGTATGGTATTGAATAGAGTGATGTTAATGAGTGCTGTTAATGCATGGCTTTGATCAGAGTCTGCAGAACATCAAAACAGCGAGTCCTATTTTCCTCCTAATCATTTAAGGTATGGTAGAGTAGCTACTTTGCAAAAGTTGGCAGCTTCTGCTGGGAAAAAGTGGCATAAGTGGTGAACTTTGCTCAAAATACAAAATGTGTTACAGTCAGGCTGAGAATCCACATGGCATTAAGGGTTTGCAAGGGTCCACATGGACAGAGATAAACACTACATCCACCCCTATATTTATTACAGTACAGATGATTTTGTGATGTATGATGCAAAAATCTAAGATACATCATAATACTGCTTACTTTCTATGTACTGTAACAGTCACAGTGCTTAAGCTTCCCTTTATACCATCATATCCAATATAGGCCAATTTACAGGTCTGGTGGTATTAGCTGTCCTCTCCGCAAAATCACAATGACGAATGAGACGGCTAATCGTGTTAGCTAATCTTTGTGTTGCCTGTGTACTTTACTTCCATGAGACAGGTGTCACAGATTACATAGTCCTCATCAAGTTTTTTTTTCTATTTTTTTTCTGGCCCATCAGTCTTACAAAATCCAAAGTTGGCCCAAATTTTGATTAAAAAGACGCCTCTCTGTCTCTCTGTCATTGTGCTAGACTTTTCTTCTTCCTTGCATTTTTGATAATCTGCTTTCATCCTAGAATCCTTAATGTAAGGGCACCCACAAGGGGTCATGTGGAAGTCACTGACTGGCTGAGCCAAAATAGCAGCAGAGTAAATTTAGAGGACTATCAATACTTGGCACCAGTGTATCAATAACATATTACAAAAGGAAATAAATAGCCGTATTGATTTTATGCCTCATTGCATTTTGATTTTGTATGTTGAAGCTACTGTGGTGGAGAAATTGATGTCTCTTGTGCAACAGTGTTCTCCCTGTATTACTGTTGAGTCCAAGATTTCGCTTTTTGATCCTGGGGATTTGGCCACTGAAAAATAAAGGAAAAATATACTTACAAGATTGCTTGTTGTCCCTGTCCAGCCATCTGCAGAAATAAGGTCTATACAGTGTTTTAAGGTGGAAATATCACTCCACTCAGTATAATGTTTTTCTTACAGATTGGGGTGAGCCAATCAGGAGGGACTAAAAACAGACCCCACTCAATGATCTCATGCCAGCATTACAGTCTGAAGCTCTTGACCATGAGTGGAGGACCATGAACTGAACAAAGCACTGACCTTTAGAATCTACTTTTGCTTTATATTAAATCTATTAGCTCAGGGAAATATGTACATTCTGCTCAGAGAATCACTGCATACCCTTTTTACCTCCATCCAGTTCTGTACATTGCTGTGACACTGTGGGTTAAAGGGCCAATAAATTATTTTTGTTTTACTGAATACTAGTAGTTGTAGTTCAGGACACAGGAGCAGGAGAAGTAATAGACTACAAAATGATATGATACTTGGTATTTTCCATATTTTTTTGTGATTTGAAATACAGCTTGATTTTCTTTGTTGAAATGGGGGCAGCCTTAACATAAGCACAGTCGAATGCCTCTAAGGAAGGAAATCGGCTGTGTGATGAGCTTGAACTAAATGACTATCACACTGTAATTCTCGCCAGGGTTGGGATGCTTGAATACAAAGTATGACATGAAAGGCCGGGAGCCTAGCCTCTCACATAGCACACATCAAAGAGCAGACAGGCGAATGACACCAAGCTTTCCTCTGATCCTCAAGGAGTCAAGAATGGGAACGAGTGGTTGACAGTGCTCCTTAAATCGCTCCGTCTCCCCACCCGAGCGATTCTCCTGCCTCTCCTCTCCCACTCTCGCTCCTCCTTCTTAGCTTTCGTGATTTTATCTTTCGTTTGATTGACTCAAGATTTTTTTCCCCCCCTTCGTCACAGCTGGCTGAGAAGTTAAGGCCGTTAAGGATTAGTATCGATGTGATGAGCTCAAATCGTTCCGCTTTCATGGCGCCCTTGAAATGTAGTGAGGTTGCATGGCAGATGCCTGTACATACATGAGCACACCGAGGGGAAAAAAACCCACTCATGGCCAGTTCAGACTGAGCTGAGGCCACTGTGTACACGTGTGTGTCTCAACAAGCATGTGAATTTGTGGGCTAGGTCTGTCTAGGTAGCGTTAATGTGTTGTAGATTCCTGTCTGATTGTGATTAATTAGATGATGAGAAGTGTGCGCTGACAAGCTGCTTATTCTGATTAGCGAGATCAGCTTCCTGTGAGAGGCAGAACTAACGAGGCTCATGAACCCCGACACCAAGCTTTCTTAACACATCTCCACCTTGCCTGCGCTCTCCTCCCACAGCTTTAGTTTCCTGTCACCCCTCAGCTTCCAAGTCAGTGGCTCTTATATATTTTCACAAAACCAGTTGTTATCCTTGGTTTCAATTAATTGAGACACTCATGAATGGAAAATACATGCAGTTTTTGTGTTAAATAACTTTGCTTTGCAATAATGCTGTTAAGCTACTGTTCAATAACTTCATACTACGTAGAAAACACATCAAAGCAATACTTTTGGAAGGAGAAATAGCATCATCTTCCTTTTCCAAAATGAGTAATTTAATTCATGAGCGATAAAAACACACAGTTACTCCCCAAGCCTAGACCTGGCCAACGGTAGCTAATGTTAGGTAATGTTAGCAGATGTTTGATAAATTTACTGTATAGCCTAAATGTCATTACTCAGATGCTGACTCTGTGACTCTACACTGTTTGTTACTGGCACACTAAGTTTTAATATGTTACAATTAGATGATGTCTTTACATTGTTTGCTACACACATTGTAACACACTAGTGTAAAGTTGCCAAAGTCCAATATTCACTTTTCTTTTAGGTCTTAAACTCTCCACCAACCTCTGAGCAAAATATAAATTGACTATTTAGCTTGCTAGATGCTTAACTATCATCACTAGCTAGTCGCTAATTGTATGTCTGCTGTTAAGTGCTGGGCAGGTAGTGCGTAGTGAATTTATTGGAGCTATGACTGGAAATTAAGTTGATGAAAGAGGAGTTTGTGGACTGGAAAACCAAAACACAGCTGACAGAAGCTAAATGCCCCATGAACCTCAAGGGGAACAGTTAGGTGTTAATTTCCAGGGGGGCTGTCTCTATTAGCGACACACATTTGATCATTTGTTAGTATAAAAAGTAGTAATGGTGCAGCTATAAAGCGACAGAGGAGACTTTAGATTCATTAAACACAGGATGGTGTGTTACCAATATTTTATAAAACCATTAACCCACATGACGCAGTACTACTACAATGCAACACTTCACTTTGTGCTAAAAAGCACCTCTCAGCTGTTCTAAAATCACTGTAAAGCACAGTCAGGGTGGTTTATTGCCTAAAAGAGAAGGTCTGTAGCAACACAAGTAGTTCTCTTATAATTAAAAATGTTACCTTCACCCTTGTAAAGCTCTGACATCTCTTAGCCTAAAATATGACTCTGTAGACTAAATGGTGCTTTGCAGAATCACTTCTATTAAAACACTGGATCACTTGTACCTGAATGAATCACTGCTTTTTGAACACTTATGAATTGTTCCATGCACCACCATATTAAAACTAAATTGCTCTGTGGTTCTGGGGTTCAACAATGGGATTACATAAATTGTAAGTGGACAAAATGTTGACAGAATTATACAGTGACTATATTTTGTAATGTGTAGTAATGTTTTTTTAAAATAAGATTTTCAGTCCAAATGGTCATACGCAACTTGGGGGAGCTTAGCATTCCCTAATAAAGAAAAAAATATTATTAATTGTGAATGTTTGTGCGCTAAATGGATCTGCATCCTTCTCTATCTGACTTGTATAGTCCTCCTCCCTCACTCCCCACCTCCTTTCTTCAACTATGGCAGGTGTCCAGTTTGTTTTCCAGCCAGGGATGTGAAGAAAATTAAAAACATGGCTAAGCTACAAGCTCCATTTGGTGATCATTGCACAGCATAAGACAAACAATTAAAAATCCATTGCGCTGCATTGGGCATACTGACCATTGAGAAGAAACATTACTTTATCCACAGAACTGGTTGGCTCCTGCAAGGTTCCAAGGTTTTGATTTTTCATGCCATATCTTTGGTGCTCAGTGCTCAATGCAGATCAACAGATTTTTTGCTCCTTATCAGCCATCCTGTTTAGAGAAGAAAATATGAAGTCTTTCCCAAAGTGGAAATAAGCTGAATTCCATCATAAAGATATCTGCAGCAGATGGGTAGACTCGTCTACAAATGTGTAAATTCGATTTAAGGTGGTTTTATCCCCCACTACTTTGCTGAATATAGCTTCTCCCTCTGTGTAGGAAGGCTTTCTCAGCTGTAGCCGTCTAGCTCATCTGTTTGCCACAGATGGCTTGTCAGTCATTCGCAGTCTCCAGCTCACCAGAGATCCAAAATTCCTCAGAAAGTTTTGCTAAGCGTGTCCCTCTGAGTCATCCCAGCTCTCTGTGTTTCTCTCTGATTATGGATATTTCTCTGAGGGCTCATGGCTGTCTTCTATTGTCTCCATTGATGGGTGATGGACAGACCATCCTTGCTAGCTCAGTGACACATTCAAACTCAGTCAAACACACACAAACACACATATTCACAGGCCTGTGAAGCTGTGTGGCATTAAAAAAATGATAAGTCCCTTAGCACACAACAGCTCGCATAGACGGCGATAAAACGACCCAGTTGGTGAAAAAAGAGCTTGATGGAGAAAGAAAAGTATTCTCAGTGTACATACACTCTCATACACACCGCAATTTAGCTGTTGGAAACACACTAATCATGGGTACATTGTCTTCCATTACCGCGAGTCAGACAGGTAATCAAGTGGCTGTTTCCATGAGTTCTCTCCTCATTAGCACTCATTAGCGTTTTCCTCTGCACTCCACTTCTTCCATGATCCTGATTATGTGAAGTTGGCTCAACAAGAACAGAGACTTCTTAAAAAAGCAGTAAAAGATACAACAGACCTCATTCATCAAGTGAGCATGCAGCCAGATTTTATTACACTACCTATTTTTTCAGAGATAATTAGTATTTATCAATTCAATTTTTCTTTTTTAATCTAAATTAGGTGTCAGCTGCATTAAAATGTGTGACCCGCTGAACTTGCGAGCTGATTTCATTCAAGTCAGGAAAGACTTGCACTTTTAAGTCACTCATATTTAAATGGAGCTCTGCTGATTTTACACATCAAGTTCAGTTTATTCACATTTCAGCATGTTAACAATTGTATTGTAGCTGGCGTTAGACCCAACCATAACCATTTGTCTGTGTGTCTGTGTGTGTGTAATATTGTATAACATCTTCTGTGAAACTGGAGCGTCGTTAAGGCTGAGAACATGACTCTGGTGTCATCAGGGTTATCTCAGCGTTGGCTTGGAGGCTACAGATTTGCGTTGCTAGCTTGGTGTGTGGGGTTTGAACGACATGGGAACTTACCAGCCAGGGAGCTGGTTTTTGAGTTGCATTATGGGAAGTGTAGGATCCAGGACTTTCCCTAATTAGGGACTAAGAATCAGGACACCTCAGGCAGTGCTTTTTTTAATCTGCCAGTTTATTAGTCTTCTAATTTTAAGGATGCACAATATGAAATTGCTAGAATACAAAAAAAAAGCATGATTCTCATAACTCACAGTCAGGGGAAAAAGTTATTTTACAATATTTCTGGACAGTTAGGTGTTTATCATATCTACGGGAGAACTTTCTTGCTTTGCTTTTAACAATACAGTATAGTAGAAAGTGACCTCTTTGCAGCCAGTAGGAACAGTTACAGTGACAAACTCTTTTAATGTACTTAGTAATGTACTTTAATGTTATTTTAAGGCAGACTGGAAAAATGTGAACCAATCTTTTATTACTGTGTTCATTTACAGGCAGATATGAGCAGATATTGGGATACAAAGGGCTAAAACCTAACAATAAAGCCTTGCTGTTGTGCTTGCAGCACTTTCTGAGCCCACAAAACTCAGCACATTTCACCCTGAAAATATAAAAAAAACAATAAGAGATTACTGTTTATACCGCTCAGCACTACTCCAGTAAATACAGGCACACACACATCCTCGGGAATACACAATCCTATCGATGTAACTGTCACTGTCAAGACATGATACAAACCACCAGCACAGAATATGTCATAGTAATCGAAGCCATGCAGGAGGCGACTGTGTCGTTTTTTGAAAATGACATGTATTTTTGACATACTGTTCAGTGGCTTCTGGGTAACTTTTTTTAAGGCCACAATTTCTACTGTAGCACCTCTATGCCTTTTTAGTGTATGTCATTCTATAGGGGGTGCAAAACTATCTTTCCAATCTTTCCAGGTAGCAACACCATACATCATTGCTTAAGAACATATCTGACTACCTACATCTTTCTGCCCCACCCAAAAACAAAATTAGTTTTCTTGCATTATTCATTCCACCCAACCCAAAGTAAAACCTGCCACTTCCCTTGATCTTTTCCTTGACAATTTTATTAGATCTGCAGACTCGTTTTCATTGTGTCTGACAATTTTATCTCACTAACATTTTATTGAACCGGCACTTCATTGCTATAAAAATCAAAGGCACAGTGAGCCACTAACAGCGGGGAGACGCCGTTGTTCCCTTCACTCCTGCATTCAAATCTTCTCGTTCTCCTCCATTGACCTGATTGGAAATGTGACGCACATACTACCTGTAAGCTCCACTCCGCGAGTGTGTAAAAATTTGTGGATTCCTGCTCAGGCAAACGTGCTCTTTCATCGTGCGTGTGGAAAAGTTTCCACAATCAGGCATTTTTAAGGACATCTCAGCGGTGGAATTTGTATTGGTTTCAACAATGGCATGATAAATGAGGGCTCGTATCAGCGCTGATTAATGAAGTCTTCATTATCTCCTGTTTTCCCTCTTCTTTCCATTCTCGCTCTCGTCTAGCTTCATTGTTTTGCCTAGTTAGATTGCGCCGATTTTGTACTTCATAATGAGACAGGGAACAATAGCAGAGTACTTTTTCACTTCTCCTCCTCAGTGATACTTGTTCTTTTGTCTGCATCCTCAATGAATGACTCCTGAATGTCACTCTATTTATTTATTTTTATCTCTCTGTCCCTCGTTTTCTGCCAGCAATTCTCATTGATTCTTAACTATGAATGGTGACGGGAATGAATGAGGAGACCTTTCCATTTATAACACCGCTGACTTTTCTCTGCGCGGAGTTTGTAGGCGGCTATAAACCAAAATACCAATTTAGAAAATTCAAATGCTTGTATGTATGTCATTTTAAGTGACATGACTAAATGTCAGATATCACCAGTGTTGGGTGACTATCTGTCTTTTGAGGGAACAGCAGTTGTAATGCTGCATGGCAGTGTGCATATCCTATTAGATAGTATCTATTACAGAAATGAAATTACCCTCAGTTAATTTGATTTGGATAATATTAGGCTAATAGAAGTGTGCAGTGTTCTGTGCTGAATATGAATTGAGCGAGCAGATTTATACATTCATATGGCACACAGCTGGATGTGAGATGGGCTGGATTTCAAGGTTTTCCTGTCTTTTCTTTCCCTCTATCTCTTTCCTTTCTCTGACACACACTTGACACAAAAGAGCCACGGAGCAGCACCAACAAATTCATCAAAGTTAAATAGATTATTTTTGTCTGGCAGTGCAGTGCGCAAGTGACGCAATAATGGAATTACATACATTCCTCATCTCCACCAAAAAGGGGGGGGGGGGAATTAAAGCAATGCTTGAATGTTTTGGAGGCTTGAAAATGAGGCCATTTTTCGGTGACAGCCATACACAATGTTCTCGAGGTGTTATTGTGCCCGTGGAGACTGTTTGTATCCTGTTAACACCTGAGAAAGAATAATGCATGCCCTGCTTCTGAATGTGTTGGGGAAAGTCCAAGTTAAGTCCTTTGAAACAAGCCCAAATCTACAAAAACTCTGGACTGCTGAATGCTAACAAGAAGTTAGAACCTTTTGCTTCCAAAGCTGTGTTAATTTGTGTTTTTTTTTTTTTTATTACAAGGTTTGTCTGCTGCTGTCATACGTCTTTAGCTATGCCTGTGATGTGGCTCTAAAGGTGGCTTAAGACTAAAATGATGAAACAGTTATTGGATGGATTGCCTTAAAATGTTGTATTTGTGATCCCCAGAGGATTAGCTCTACTAATTCTGACTTTTCACTTAGCACCAAAAGTTCAATTTGTTCAGAACTTAGGTTTATTACCAAACATCTGGAAAATTAATGAAATGACTAATGCCATGGCATGCTGATGTTAGCATTTAGACAAAGCAATGCTGTGCCTAACTAAGACCTCATAGTACTGTTAGCATGGCTGTAGACTCTTAGGCAACATGTTCAGACCCACTTCATCCTAGTCATCGTCATCCAGCAAAAAATCTTAATGTGGTTTAACATGACATAATTCTGCTAGGTGCTGCATTGGCTGATAACATGCCTGCAACATACTGTACATTTCTGGTAGATTACTTTGCAATGTGAATGCTGTATTTTTGCTGTTTACTTTGAGATTGCTGAGACTAAAGTTACAATTATTGCATCGCGATGACATTGTAGAGTTGTGAAATCCTGTCTATAGTTTCAAAAAGTCTTGTGGAGTGTTTAGCATCTGTTTATCATACTGGACTGGATCATATTTCATGACTCACGGGTACTTTAAATAACCAATCCACCAATGCAGCCCTCTGTGTTGTTTTAGTGCTGTTTTCGGTCCGATTGCCCTCTTATTCTTGTTTATTGTTCAGGGATTTGACCAGGTCAAACTGTGAGACTTAATTATTTGTGTTTTCAAGAGTCAAACCACAGAGCAGTCAAGATCCAAATTCTCACATCGCGGGAGATCGGACCGAGCAGCCTCGCCGCGAAACTGCAGTGGTCAGACTGTTGAAAGGCGTACCCGTGAGGTCATCAGTGTGATCCCGGTCGGCGATAGGCAGTGCTGGGAAGCACTCCGCAGGTTTTGAGGCTGTGAACGGACTCACCTTTCTGCGTCGCGATAACTGATCTCGTATCAAAATAAACGGCAAAAATACGGCATTCTGCAATGATCTGCAATCGCTGCAGTATGCGGGCGTATCGCTGCGAGTATGTTAAACCGGTAGGCCACGCTGGATGACGACTGACTGAGATGATGAGCTCTGAGCATGACCCTTTAAAAATCTACCTTCGCTCTTCTTCAATATAGTGGTAAACAGCATTACTGTCATCTGCTTTCATGCCGTAGTGTTTCGTGTTCGAATGTTTAATGAAGCGGTTCTGAACGAAGTGACTTTTTGGTAGCTGGTGGTCGAGGTGACAGGCGAGATAAAGCCACAACATTTTGAAACGTCATCAGCCTTTCATTTCATCGATGCAGTCTTGAGCACGCTGAAACCATCTGAGCATGTAAGGCGTGGCTGTGCTGACAAAAGGCGCAAGTGGCACGGCTTTGAGTAGCTTTCTTGTTGCTTCTAAACACGGTCAAGTTTCGAATTTAACTGTTTCAGAGACAGCAGACTTTCCCCGCGCGATAAGAGGCAGCGATGATCTTTCTCCGGTGTTAACGGGGTTAAGCTTGACTCTCCGCAACTGTCTTCAGCGTATTATGTGGCTGTGTTCAGCGTCCCAAAAGCGACCGGGCGTGCTATTTACTGGCGGAGACCGAAGGGCCATGTGATTCCCATTGTTGCGTCGCGCGCTGCGCCGCCGGGTAAGTAGCTCTGATTGATTTGGTTAACAACCGACGGAAAACTGGCACCGATCAGAACGGTAATCGAAGAGAAAGGAAAGAGGATGAGAGGAAAGAAAGAGACAGAGGCCGCAATCAACCTCCATCGGCTGACCATGTGGTGTCATGTTCGGCGCAATTACTGCACCGCCTGTGTTATCGAAATCAAGTAACGGTATTCATTTCTGTATCTGACAGGACTGTGCTGCACGCCGTGCGGTTTGACCTGACTGGGCCCTCAGGCGAATGATCGCTTGATGTTTATTTAGTCGCGTCGCCAAATGACATGCGAAACGTGAGCCACTGGAGGTGTTGTTGCGGTTTGTAACCGCCTGGCTGGCGCGGGCGATGCGTGGAGATGCTCGGTCATCGTGGTGCTGACTGGCTGGCCAGAGATAATGAGTGGTGGTGAACGTTCGAGTGCGGTCGTGAGGATGCAGACCATCGCTGAGGAGGGGAAGTGGCCTCCTTTCGTATGGTACAAAATCGGCGCAATCAACTAAACACAAACAACAACTGAAGGCGAATGAAGAGGAGGGAGGCAACGGCCGCCGTTATCATGCCGTTGAACCAATGGTCACTGCTTCGAAGATGATCGCTCAAGCTCTTGCAGTTGTTTCACGCACGATGGCGGGCTGACGAGGTCCGGTGCGGGCATTATGCGTCGCATTCAATCGGTCAGTGATTTGAATTGAATGCGGGGTGACGTCTGACAATACGCGGCAATGATGCGGTTCAGCAAAATGTTGGTGGTGGAACAATGAACACCAATGGTCTGCGTCTCAGGCGTCGAGAAAAGATCGGGGAGTGGCGGGTTTCACTTTAGCAGATGAGATGACAATGCGAGAAACGTTTGTTCGAATGAGCTATGTTGTGGCAATGATATGTTGCCTGGAAAGATGGAAGAAACCATTTCTTATAGGCATGCATAAGGCGCAAATGCTACAATGAGTGTGGCTGTATGCGCCAGAAACGCTGATTTTCAATCGTCAAAAAATACATGTCATTGTCGAAAAACGACTGATCACCTCTACGTAAGCGATGCTATGATGATACCGGCACGGTGGACTGGCTGTCATCTTGACGGTGACGATTACATCGATCGGATATTCAGGAATGTGACAATGACTGCTGGGCCAGTGCTGAGCAGTATAAACAATCTCTTATTGTTTTGTTTCGGGTGAAAATATCGCATTAACAGGCTCAAAATGCTGCGAAACCTGGTGGGTTTAACCGCATATCAGCATCTGGCGTATCTGCCGTAAAATGAACACCGGTAACGGGCCAGTTCGACCACTACGCAAAAACAACGTTAAAGGGCGTACTGATGCGGTAAAATTTGTCCTGCTGTTCACTGTTGCAAAGAAAAGTCACTTTCTGCTATGCTGTTGATGAAGCGAGCGAAGGATTCTCGACCAGATGGCTTTGTCGAAATAGAAGAATAACTTTCTGACATCGAGTTGAATGCTAACAATTTCGTACGTCGCAAGAATGAAGACTAAACTAACCCGGATAAAAAACGCTGCTAGTGTCTAACAGTCCCCTATCTGGATCGCACCATAATCAGGCTCGGCTCCTGGTGGTGTGATCGTTCAGGCCAACACTTGGCTTCGGCAGGCTCAACGGCGCCGACGGCAGCTGGATATTCGGTGATGTGTTCTTGACCTTAACTGACAATGTTCGCGGAGACAACCACTGTGTTACGCGCGTTGCGACCGTCGGTTGTGGTCCGGCACGCCGGCTGCAATGGGGGTGTTGACGTGCGGAGGGCAAACGGACGATCGGCGAGGGCTTCATGGTGACAAGGATGCGGAATGTTTCACGAATGGAAATAAACTCGCGGATTCAAGCAGATCTTTACCTGGCGGCGGGCACTAATTCAGGTAAAAGATTGAATGAAATACAGTGTCTGAAGAAAATAATTGATGTAACAGGCCTCTTGACTGCATCTCATGGTCTGTTGTGTCTTTTACTGCTTTTGAAAGTCTGATGGCCAGCTTTCTGTAATCATGCGTGGAAGAGTGAGGTCTGAAACCATTGTCATCCAGCTATTGATTCATGCTGCATGTGGCACAGCGGACACTGAGACTGCCTTTTAACTAAATGATGTAAACACTCGCCATTTAGTCAAGATGACTGCTAAACTATTTCTTTCGCACCTTAATGAGATTAAGTGTTATTAAGCCTCCTCCATCTGTTCAATATTAGAGTTCTGCAGACTGTACACTGCACTTTTAGCATTAATATTATCTTGCTCTAATGAGGAGGTGCAGGGAGGAGAAGAGATGGAGATTGCAGGAGGGAGAAATGTGATGGGGATGATAAAAAGTAGGAAATATGTAGAAAGGAAAGGAAGGGAAAAGGGAAAGGAAAAAGAAAGAAAAGAGGAATTGGCCCCTTTGTGTTGGCGTCGACCTCAAAGCTACTGTACGTGGCAATCCTACATCAAAGCACCAGCCTAAGCAGCACATACATACATATAAATACACGTATACATTTTGCATGTGTTCTTTATTTGCATTTCAAACATGCTTACATTTGTATTTGGAAGCTATTCAACTAAACACACATAAATAAGTCCTAATCTTGCTGCACTGCTGACAATGTTGAACCTGTGGAAGACGAGCTGAGGATGATCACCATTAGTGATCCCAGTAGACAACTATATTCTCACTCAGACACACTATCTCTCTCATGGTGTATGAACACCCATGTGAGATTTATGCAAATATGTTCTACATGTAGTAACCTAGTTCACCAAGTAACCTAGCAACACTAGAGTCAGCTGGTTAGAAGTGTGTGTGTCCATCCCTCTGCATGAGTCTCCGTCCGTGATTTGCATCTGCGGACACAGCTGCAGCAAGTGTCCATGCATGTGCAGCATTTCGGAGGAGTCGGAAGTTTTATGTGGAGGGAATCTGTCTGGTAAAGTTGTAAATTACATTTAGAGCGATCCAGCACGCTGCATGATGTTAATTCGTGAGTTACTTCTTTTTCTGATTTTGTCTTTGCTCGCAAGTGCGTCTTGCTGTGATTATTTCCTTCCCTGTGATCACCTGTCAGTCGGGGGGGGGGGGGGGCAGAACTTCATCAAACATTTCTGTTTCAGCAGGTGTTTTTTCATTTTCTTTTCTTTGAGATTGAGAGGTAATTCGTGATTATGGAAACAGCAGCTGATAAAATAATGTCACCACAGTGTGTAGTAAGTGGCTGTTCTTGAGTTTTCAAGCAGATGGACTTTTCGGTCATTTGAAGTCCTTAAAGTTGTCACAATAAAAGAGTACTCCATTGATTTAGCATAGCTCTCCAATAAATTGTCTGACTCACAATGTTCTGCACATTGTTTTTTTTTTTTTTTCATTTCAAAACCTGGTGACTACATTACCCATAACGCAGAAGGCCCCAGAGCCACAAAAGGGCTTTTTTACAACTTTTTTCACACATGCAGAAATACTCCCTAAGTCCTGTAAATGGACTCTGTTGTATAAAATTGGTGGTGTTCGCCTTTAAGTACTTTGAGGCAAAGATTGTAACTTGGCAGCAAGAGAAATGTGTCTGTAGTGTGTGTTTGTGTGTGTAGGAGAGAATGTCGGCGAAGAAATGAAAATAGATCATTCATGGCAAGAAACTGAGAAGAGCAAATGGCTCCTTCTGCCAGTTTACAAGCATGTTGGCATAGCTGAGAATGAAAGTGCACTCTTGACCTTGGAAACAGTAGTTGGCAAAATAATTTCCACACAAGGTTCACTCAGATCCTTTCTTTTTCTCTCTCTCTGTTTCTGTAACTGTGGTGGCTATGAAAAAAATGTGATCTGCTAAAAAATGCCAAAAATAAGGAAATGTACATTATTTTTGATGAACGATCATCGTCAGCACTAACCTCGCTAACAAATACAAGCCATTCCTGTGTTTTGCTAAGTGAATGCCTTTAAGGTGAAATGTTGAGTTAGCATTAGCAGTACCAACTGAATACCCATCCCCTCACCCCTCCCTTTCCAAGTGTGTTGGAAAGTTGGTATGGTGGCCGCTGCCTATGTAGATAAAAATGCTCATTCTAAGTGAACAAAAACACAATGATTTTTAGCTTTAGGTGAATATACACAAATAAAAACATACTTTATATATTATATTTCATCTCTGACAATAGATATTTGTGAATGTTACACACTGGTTCTTTAATACAGCTCTGATAAAGTGTTAGGTGAACAGGACTGAACAGGAAACAATTAGCGATGATACTAATGAGATATTTATCTACATTAATATATCCCTACATTGTTTCCTGTGAATCCCTCCTGCGTAGGTAGAGGAATTGAACCACTGCTAGTATGGCGGACTCCGCCATGAACCATAAATGATATAGAAAACAGGGTTTGATTTCATGAAATTCTTAATGAATATATCTTTAATGTTGTCACATGATTTACTGTGTAGTGCATAGATGTGCAGACTATTGTGTTTACATGTTATAGATCTTATGCTAGCACAGTATTGTTTGCTAGTTTGTAGCTAGTTTTGTTCAAGTTTTTATTTTCATGTGTTTGACTTCAAACAATGTATGTAATGCTGTTTTTTTTCAATAGATAGATAGATAGAGAGTGTGATTCAGCAATGGTAGCACTAAGGCGACCAAACTTAATGACTGCTTTGTGTGTGTTCCTGTATGTGCAAGGGTGTGTGTCTTGATTCTCCTCTGAGCTGTGGTTTCTGCATCTACCTTTGATTTTCTGTCAGGAAAGATTGTAATACAACACAACACGAGCGACTAGAGAGACAGGGAGCAAAAGGGGGAGAAGCGTAGCATTGAGAGAGTGGCAGAGAGAGGGAGTGATGGGAGAGACACAGAAGAAAAGGCGGAGGGGAACGGGAATTATGAAGTGACAAGCTGAGCAGAGGAGATTTGAATAAAAGAAGGAAAGAAGCATGCGCCAAAAAAAAAGGAGAGGAGGAAAGAAGGGAGAGAGAATGTGAAAAGCAAGAAATGGGAGAAGGGATATGAAGCAGAGGGGAAGTAGAGGGGGGCACTTACCCTCTGTGTGTTAGAAAAGAAGAGTGATTGCCGGATAGGAGTACAAGATCTACAGCGTGTGCGTTGGAGGACGAGGCCTCTCCTACAGAAGGTTAAGGCCTAATGTCTAATGACTGACTCTCTGAATGAGCATGTTATGACATTCTCTCATTGCCTTTGATCTCTGTTTACCCCCATCCAATATCCCCGGCAATGTCCTCTCATGTCGTCCGAGGTAGAGAGGGAAAATGCAGGCCAATTACAAGCGAGCAGCTCTCTGCTAAGTGGTGTTGGTATTTTCCCTCTCATTAAGTCACAGTCAGGGCTGTTTTCAGTGGTGTAAACATACAGCCTTATGCTAAACATGTTTCTTCGCCATGTTCACAGAATCAAACTGGTAAATGTTAGATAAAGAGAGGTTGTTCTAGACAAGACTCTAGACAGGGCATACATTTTGATATGATTAACTCTATGTCATTATTTACATATTGTATATATAGTATATATATATACTGTGGGCTGCAGGGTAGGCAAGAAGAGAATGTCAAATTCATTGGTCATTGGTGACATTTATTTGAACCCTAGATATTCTTGGAGGTATTAGCTTTCTGTACACCACTGTCATAATGTATTTGGAGTACAAATGCCGTGTTCCACATACTGTACACTGAAGCACCGATATACAGATTTTTTTGTGCTTGGAAAATAATGATTCCTCTGTCTGAGAAGCAAAGCAATAGTGTAAAGCTGTTGGCGTGCCACCAAACCTCTTAGTGAGGAGGAATTGAAAACAGGGTGAATGGTTTGGCGTACAAATCATTTGATTTTGCTGTGCATCCAGTCCTGTATCAACAGTCAACATAGGTTTTTTGAACAGGGTATCTGCAGAGTTATTGAATGAGTTTCATCCAAAAAAGGCTGTAGTAGGTATTTAAAAGTCTTGAATTTGACTTATTAAAGTCTTAAATATTCTCTCTTGCCTGCTGTAGGCAGTAATGTTAGTTACTAAATGTTTTTGTATCCAATTGTGGGCTACTGGGAGACATCCTAAGCCAAAATACACTGTAACTAAAAGTGGGATTGCTGTTGCAGTAGATCAAAGTGAAGTGATTGTGAATTTAAGTGATTTTTATTCAACTGTGCTGGCTATGCAGTTCTTTTTTGGTTTTGGAGTTTCAGTTGGCACCATCAAACCTATTGTAAGAACTGTCACTACTGTTACAGTAGCTCATTGACTCATAATGTTGATTTCAACAGAAACGTCAATGAACTTAAATGAATTAAGCATTTTTCATTGGTTAATCCATCAATTCATTTTATACCCCTTGTCTGATTTAAGGTTGTGATTATTTAACTCAATATTTCATTATCATAATATAGATATAATAATGAATACTTCTAGATCATACTGCCATACTGGTTTTCCATCATGCTGTCATACTTTGGATGGAAGATCATGAACCAGGTACCGAATTGCATTCTACTGTATATGGTATTAAAAATGTTTTTTAAGGTCTTAGACTAACCTTAACCAATATAGCTTTTGTACGGAAATTTGACCAAAGTTTTAAGGCATTGGTGGCATATCAGAAAACAGCAATATAGCATCATTTCAGTAATTTTTGTAATGGTTGTAGGCCAACAAACAAACTATTTTGTTATTTAGGTTGGAGGATTGGTGCTTTATAGCTGCTTCTTAGATCAGTTTGCACTGTGAAGACCTAAGTATCTTTCAGATCTGGAATCAAAGTTGTTTCCACCGATGTTCTTATGACATATATGAAATCATATATTGTGGTGTTAGCTTGTGCTTTTGAAGGCACTGTGGTCCTGGGTATTGTCTCTGTTATATTACTGTAATTTTAGATAAAAAACAAAACAAAACAAAAAAAAAAAAAACCTTGACAAAGTCTACTGTACATGTTCTTGGCTGTTTTGTCTTCTGCCTCCACAGATGAAGTGCCATAAATTGAATCTGAATTTAAGTGATTTTAACCGTAATGTGTTGTGCCAACGCTTGCTTGTCACCAAATGTCAAAAACCCGCTGGAACAGTCGCTGCTATGAACATGTTGTAAGAGAAGGAGTGAACGTGAAAGAATGGAGGGGGACGAGAAGTGGAAGGGAAAGAGCAGGTTGTACATGAAAATATGGGAAGGGTGAGAAATGGGAAAACAGGGCAAGAGGAGGAGGAGACTGGGAGAGCAAGATAGAAGAATTGCCCCCTAGGCACTCTTCAATTTTGCCCTTATGATGGGAGCATATTTCCCCTGTGCTGTGGCCATCATCTCTCTCTCTCACACACAGTCACTGTTGTACTCTCTCTGTCTCTCACTCTTGCAATTTCTCTCGTTCTTTCTTGCTGCATCTCTGCTTCATTTTCCTCCCCTGTCACTCTTCATTCAGTCCATTGTCAGCCACCTTCATGTGTATGTATGCCAGTGTACTTCTGATTCTGCAGTGAATGCATCTGCACAGCCATGTTTGTAGATTAACCTCTACCAATTTCTACCTTAATGTCTGTTGCTACATCTCCTGCATTTTTTAAAGACCTTAAGCGATTGTATTTACTTCTTTTCCTCATATTTCTTCTCACTTATTCCATGTCGGCCTCCCCCTCCGTTTTGCACACAGAGCTGATGAGCTGCAGCCGCCCAGCCCACCGCTGCGCTCATATTTTATGGGTCCTCTTTCACAGGTCACCCTTGAAATGTTCCATCTTTCCCATCATCCTTGATTCTTTCAGGATCATGATGAGTTAGCTATGGCAGTCACCCAGCTGTCAGGGAAATGTGTGTATGTTTTTGTGTGTGTATGTGCACGCATATAAGAGACAAGACAATGGAAAAATGAAAATAGATCATTCATGGCTAAAAGCTGAGAAGAGAAAATCAGTTCTTCTGCCAGACTGCCAGCATGCATGTCTCTCTGGCTGGCGAAGATGGAGGTGCACGCCAACACGCAGCTGAGCCAGGCCTATTATTTCCCATCCCCATATTTATACATTTCAGTATTGTCTGCCCCATCTCTCCATTATGGGCTGTGCAGAGCTCCAGTGGTTAATAGCATCTCTTAAGTCTACTGTACTGCCGCATATGGACAGATACCAGACTAATGAAAACTTTCCCATTGTTTGACTACAATTCTATAAGGGCTCTGTGCAGTTCACCTTCTGGTAGTCTTAAATGAATCGACATATCTGCCCCTGACCACGCTCTAGCTTGTTTCATTGTATCAGCTGTTAAACAAAGCCGGTGTTCAGGCACACAATACCCACCGCCGCACAGCGCTGGCCCATTTCAATAAAAGCCAAGACTGTGGCTGCCTTGTCCAAATGATTGTGAGCTATTGTCTCCCATTACTGTCTGGTGGCAAAGAAAAAAAATCTGAAAAAACCTATTTAAAATAGTCATTCTTGACATTTTATATATATTCAAGAAATAGTTTTGGTAAAGTCACTTATTTGCTTTCTTGCAGAGACTTAGATGAGAAGACCCAGGACTATCTAATGTCTGTTCATTAAATGTGAAGCTACGGTGCGGAAAGTTAGCTTAGCTTAGCATGTAGCATCCAAACAAAACAAACAAGATATAACATCTTTATTATTTAAATTTGTGACTTTGGGACAGAGTGAGGCTAGCTGTTTCCCTCTCTGTCTGTAAGCTAAGCTAAGCTATGTTAAGCTAAGGGACCGCTGGCTAGCTTCATATTTATTGGACAGACATGAGAGTGGTGTTAATCTTCTCATCAAGCTCTTGCAGGAGAGCAAATATGTTTATCACCCAAAATGTTAACTGTTCCTTTAAAACAAATTTTGCGCCATGCAATAGTCATAACATATATTACTTCATGAAGTATTTTACATTAGATATTTATTGTACTGTGATGTCTTTTACCATCAGTAGGTTCATTCATGTTCCACAGTAACTGGCTCATTCACAGCTGTGTGGCTGTCAGCTGATTAGTTACATTAACATTAATCCAGGTCTACAGCAAAGACACTTCTCTCCATTAAATATTTTCAATGATGAAATATATTTCTGCTTTTGAGAAGTCCTTGATCTCTAATAACAGATATTGTGAAGAAACTGCTAGCATGCAGGAAACATCTTCAATATCTTAACATACTGATTGATTCACATTGTGATTAAATGCCTCCCAATTCGGTTGTTCTAGAGACAAAGAATGCATACTTACTTTTTAACTCACATTAACTCGTAAGTTTAATCCATTTATAGAGAATCTACTAAATGAAACTTGACCATGTGTCTACTCCATATGGTCAAACACTTACTCACTACATGTTGTATCTGACCAGTCCTCCTTGCCTATTTTACCCACCTATGACTGTACGAATCTTTATATAAAATGTGTCTCAGGTCCCTTCAGAGACTGGGTGGTGATACGCAGGCGGCGGCCCAGCCGACAGTGGAGGGGAGATTCTTGTCAGCCGCATGCTAAGCGGGAGCTACATCAAGGCAATGGGCGGCATGACAGCAAAATATCTTGTACACCAGCCCCGAAGTCAGCCCAAGTCCACCTTGACAGAGGACGCTTTAATGCATCCATCAGCATGGACTGGTCAAATGCTCACAGATGGGATGTTTAAAAAGGCTGGAAGGTGCTAGTATGTGATTATTATCAGCATAGCCACTGTTAGCATGAACACTTAGCTTGCTTACCAGCCGGGTGATGGAACATCGAGTTCAGCATCAAACTTCATTCATTTACTCACCAAGAGTCTGATCTGTATAAATACCAGTGTTAACCTTTGATTGCCTTCTATCTCTATACTTCTTCTTTCTAAGTAATGAAATATTTCAAACCAACCATCTGTCCTGGCCCATCTGTAATTCCACTCTTTGCAACAGTGGGGAGTCACTGTAGAATCCAAATTGTCTTTAGTCCTAACATGAGGATGAAGAAGTAGCACTGCCTGGAGTGTTATCTGTTCTAAATGCGGTGGTTGGTCAACCGCTATAAACAAATAGCTGTTAATGCTAAGGTTGGCTATGCAGCGATAGCACCCAAGCTACAACAACACCTTTAAGTACATTTTTGAGGTATTTGAACCATACTTGTGTTTAGTTACTGGCCTTACATATGCAAAACACACAATACCCCTATAAAATTTTGATGCCTTATTAGATTAAAGGCCTGCACACACAGGTGTTTTCAGTTTTGTGGCTGATTAGATGCACTCAGGTTATGTGCTATTTTTGGGATTTCAGGAGGTCATCCAGTACTAATTAGAAATGATAAAGGTGTTGGTGATAGATAAAATATACATTGTCTTTTCGTGACTGTGGTGAGATCTATAATTACTCTTTGGGGCTTGTCATTGACTATTTCTTCAGATTGAACTGCACCTTTGTGTGCCCAGCATGGAAACAGCGACATTCAGGAAGTTCAGAATTATTTCACAGAAATAGAGAAATTATGAAATGCAGCACACAACATCAAATGACCCAATCATAGAGCACAGAACATGAGACTAAAGGACATTTACTTTGTGTCATGATAAACCAAATGGTGTGTTATAAATATAAGCTTTTGCCAAACAGCTATGAATAGGGCCAAGTAAGGATTCTTACATGGAATATATTACCAACCAATGAGTGCCATTGGTTCTATCACGCGCCTGTAGTTGCTATCATCAGTAACGCGATCATGTATGTTTTTATCCAGTACCATGTAAGGCAAGATCTCACCCAATGAGTCAACCACACCAAAACCCACAATCGCTCTTCGAGTTAAACGGCCTCTGGCTCAGCCCACAGGGTAACAAATAATATGTTTTATTTTGTGTGTAGCTATATGGGTGTTCAAGTTTCACCTAAAGCAGTGATCTGTAACCAAAGGTCACTCTCATGGTAGACTCAAGTGTCTTTATTTTTTTTTACCTCCAGCTTGGGACACGCTGAACCGTCAGTTCGGAGGCGGTGAGACCTGTTCGGGGAGGAGTCTCAAGCCGGAGGCCCTGATCTTTCTCAAGGTGAAAATCACACTGCAGTCACATACGTCCAAGGCCCATCCAGGTCAAGCTGCTCCCAGGGACGACACGACTGCCTCTCCGTCTTCCATGTCAGGCCCCAGGAAGCATCATAAGGGTGTCAGGAGTGTGCGCACATGTGTATGGGTTCTAGTCTTTACTGGAAAGTGTGTAAAAGCCCGGCGTGTCTGTGAGTGATAGAAGACCGCTGGGTTGTCTTTTTTATGTGGTGGCAACCTGGTGGGAGGTACAGTGGGCAGCCAGTAGTTGAATTTATGACAGCTTGCGCCTGCTTACCTCGGGATAGAAGCAGCCACGACCACACGCACGTCAACAAAACCCCACACACTGTCAGTCCCATCCGCTTTTAATGTTTAACCTTTTTTCTTCTTCCTTCAATCTCTCTGTAATTGGCCTTTTCATCCTCCCTCCTCTGGCATTTTCTTCATATGCATTATAAGCCCAGGCTTGTGTGCACTGTATGTTATTGAGCATGCTCTTGTTGTCTGTATTGTTTCTCTATCTCATCTCTCCCATCACCTCCCTGTGTGATAACAAGTTTCTGGTTCAATAATAGGTACAGGAACGCTATGATTAAGTGATGATAGCTCAGTGTTCCAGCTGCTTCTTCTCCTCTGTCTGCGCTCACTGGCATGGCTGCTTTCGTTTCTCCTCCCATCAATTCGGGATTTGAAACAATTCACTCTTTGTCTTGGATTTGTTTGTTTTTCCGATTTTGATGTCAATACTTACAAAAAAAAACAACCTCTCACTGAACATTATTCACTATCTGTGTCTCATAGACTCAAATTTCTATGTTTAGACCAGCAACTTCGAGATTTATTAAAGTTCTTAAGTGTCATATACATCAGCCACAAACAAAGCATTAATTTGTACATAAACTCACACGCACTGTACACCTACATGAAAAAGAGTCAGTTGACGTACTTGACAGATGAAGACGCCTGAAAGAAGTGTACAAAGTTTTTCTTAATCTTTATTCAGTGAATATAAACCGTTTGTGTGTGTGTGTGTGTTTGGGCAGGTTATCGCTTGTTGTTAGAGGAGGAGGCAGGAAACTGCACGTGCCCCTTATTTTAATATCAGGAAATTGCTTTATCTTCCTAAGAGGCAGAGTTACGTTAGCTCAAGGGAAGAGGTTTTCTTTTGTCACTTGTGTCATGTCAGTCTTTTCCACCGATTCGCTCCCTGCATCTCGCTAAAATTCACACTATAAGCTGACTTTTTTTGGTGAAAAGACACAGTGAGTTGTGTTTATAAATCTTTTTGTCACATCTGCATTATCTCTTAATGATTTTGTTGTTTTCTCTCCTTCTCTCTGTATTGGTTCACCTCCTTTCACATCAATAAAATTCCTTCTTTCCACTCTTTGTCTTTCCTTTAACCTTCTCCTTACAGTCTGTCCCTTTTGTAAGTATCCACTTCCCCTGCTCCCTATTTGTATAGTTCCCATTTTGCTCTTAACAGCCCACTATGCCTCTGTCTTCCTTTCTCCCGCTCTTCTTACACTACAGTCTTTCCTTATCGTAAAGGTGCTCCTCCCCCACTCCCACCTCGCATGTCCAAGTCTTCACTCTCGGTGCGGGCCCAGAGCAGCACCGAGTCCACCCAGGATGCCTACTTTCAGAGCAGCGGACAGCTGGCCTCGGTCTCAGGCCCCGGGCGCGTCAAGCAGCACAGCAACTCCGTGGACCTGGGCAGCTCTGACGGGCCCTCGGGTCGCACCTCCAGAGGAGGGGGCTACTACATCGCCGCTGGCCCCGGACGCTCCAGGCAGCACAGTAACTCAGCAGAGAGCCTAGATGGGGTCAGGGGTTCGCGGGAGCTGGTGCCCTACGGAGGGGGTCCGGGAGTGGGGGTGAGGGCCAAGCACAGCAGCTCAGCCGACAGTCTGCTGGAGGGGCCACCGAGGCCGGCCAGGGAGAGGGACGGCAGGGTCGGGGGCAGCCTGGGGAAATCAGCATCTCTGCCACAGAACAGCATAGTGCTGAGTAAAGCTGGAGGGCAGGATGAAGGACGTGGTGGGAGAAAGTGGAGTCCATCCATAGCTGTGCAGGTGAGAGGGGGCATTTAATTAAAATTTGGGACTGCAACTTAATTTTATTTTTCCATTGTTTAGTCAACAAAATGTCAGAAAACAGTGAAAAATGATCATCACAATTTCCTTGACCCCAAGATGTATCTTCAGATTGCTTATTTGTCCGCCTAACAGTCCAGAACTCAAACATATTCAATTTGTAGTGATATACACAAAGAAAAGCAGTAAACTGTCACATTTAAGAGGTTGGAACCAGAGAATGTGCCATTTTTCCTTGATAAAAGACTTAAATGAGACTAATAACTAAAATTGTTTGTCATTTTTCTGCTCACTGACTGATTGCTTAATTGGCTGATTGTATTATAAAATAGAATCCAATTAAACAAAGCACATGTTAAAATAATAGTTCAGAAATGCAGTCAGTCACTTTATTGTTGTGGGTTAAATGAGAAGATCACTGCCACTCTCGTGTACTCTCATTAACTATGAAGCTAGAGCTGGGAGCCGGTTCGTTAGCATAGCAGCAGGGGGAGACAGCTAGCCTGCCTCTTCCCACTGATCAAAAATATCCTCAGTAATATAAAGCAGTCATTTGACAGTTTGGGAAATGTGCTTATCTGCCTTTTTTTTTCTTAGTTAGATGAAAAAATCAATTCAACTCTCATGTGCCTATTAAATATGAAGCTACAGCCAGCAGGCAGTTAGCTTAGCTTAGTAACATGTAGCATATCCTCTTGCTGTACAAAAACATTGGTGCTGCTTAAAAAAGATACAACACTACACTATAGCTAGTGAACTTTAGAGGCACTGGTAGGCAAATTCACCTCAACTCTTCCTTTAATTCCAGTTGTTTATTGCATCTTTCATGTATGTTACCTCTGACTCTGGCTTTTCCTGTTCCAGGTGGACAGCTCAGAGACCCTGTCAGATTCAGAGGGAGAGGGCAAAGCTCTTGCAGAGGTCCACTCTATAGGAGTCCAAGTGGAAGATGACAAAAGGTAATAGAAGGACAACTGAGAGTCAGAGTAAAGAAATTTGAAATCTCTCCCCAGCTTGAAGTGTGTTTGTTTTGCCTGACATTTAACTTGCCTTAATTATGGACACAAACTTGCAAACTAAGACGTGTGTTTGTTTATTTGCGAATTTATCTTTACCCAAAAAAATATGTGGCTTCATCAAGAGCTTGTGGTCTTCGTACTGTAATTTATGTGAATAATTTTCATTTATAATTTGAAAAAGCCTTCATCTCCGAGGCGCCCAGCGGTGTAGCCACCTATGGTTGATTTCTTGGCTAGATCTTATTATTTCATTTAACATTTCATCAGACATCACAGCTTGAATTCAGTAACACTTTGTTCCAAGAATGTCTTTTTTTTTTTTTGCCATTAGTGACTGTAACCATGACGACTGCAAATCATACACTCGACATGACTTTCACACATGATGCAGCCCTTCTCCTAATTATATCCAGCATCGCTTACGGGTCAGATTCACACATGTGATGCGCATGCGAGCGCGTGCGCGGCATCACATGCTCCCAAACCCTCAGAGCAGTGTGTGATGATGCACCTGTTAACAATGCCGTCCCCCCACCCCAGGCCTCCTGCAATCATCAAGGATGACAGTGTGACGTCGGGTGGGGGAGAAAAGAGGAGGGCAAGAGTGGAAATCTGAGTCACACCTCACACCTCATCAGACAGCAAAGAAGGATGAGGGGAGGTGGGGTATAAACTTGCAATAGAGTAAACACTCATCACTGAGTCCACAGACATGACATTTGCACACACTGGTGCGTCATATGCCAGAGGATTCAGCAGGACTTATCACAACAGAGTGAATAGTTGCAAATGCACTGAAAGCATGACTGCTCAAACAGGAACGTGAAATAAGAAAAATAAAATCATTTGAGATAGGCTTTTTGCATGCAATACTCTGTGTGACTGAATGGCTCGGGGGTGGGGGGGCCTGCTGTGACTTCCTGTGTTGCAGGCGGGCCAGGTTCAAGCGCTCCAACAGCGTGACGGCGAGCGTGCAGGCCGACCTGGACCCCGAGGGCTTCCCAGGGCACAGCATCGCCGTGCCAACGCAGGACAAGAGTCTTCAGTTTGGCTGTTCCTTCCAAAGGCACTCGTCAGAGCCCGAGTCTGCTAGCCAGTACACGGAGTGTCACCGCACCGTCCACACGCAGGGACAGTGGGCCTACAGAGAGGTAGGTCTGCAGTGATTTGATTATTTTGGAACCTGCAGGCGAAGGTCACATGGATGGAGATAGCCGAAGCATCTGTAGGCTAGTTTTCTGTAGCCCTGCTAGCTTGTCTATCTGAAGAAGAACACTGAAATAACACATGATAGGGCTGTCCTTTGTAGAGCTCGCAGCAAAAAATAAATAAATGAAGTAAATCAATCAAGTTAATCAACCTGCTTCGTTTCCTTACACTCATAATTATGAAAGAAATATACCCTAAGATTTGTAGCGACCATTCTCCAAAATATGACATTAAACTCTTCATGAATATTCATGCAAAAGAACCTCCAGTTAATCAGTCCCTTCAATATAAATTACGTCTCAATTTCTTTACGATGTGGGTCGGTCATCCAGCAAAAGTCTTCCCCGAGAATGTCTGCCTGGAGAAATATCAGATAATGAAGATGAAACTGCACAATGCCAGTGTTGTAAAAAGACAACATCATTTTCAGTAATGAATTTATCAAGAAATTGATCCTTTGAATCATTTTTTTAAACAGAAACTAATAAAACAACGCCGACAAAGTGGTTTATTAGATTAGATCACTTGCACAGTCTATATTCATCAGCCAGCAGTAAACATGCTAGCAGATAAGCTTGCTAGTAAGTAGTGTTAGTTTGGTTACCCTTGTTGGTCGCAAGACCCTTGCCTCTGTGGTTGTAGTGCTCCATTAACAGTCCCCTATATTCACTATTCCCCTGCCTTACTGTCCCGTTTCTTGTTGTATTATTGCGACAAGCTGTAAATCAGTGACATGGCATGAACCCTTTGGCAGAAGTGCTTTTCTGTACATGTGCACAAGATACAAACACAAGGAGGACCTGATTAAAAACTGCTCGACAGCATTACTAGTGGTCAAAAACTCCACAGGGACCCATTAAACTTTAAACAGGGAACCTTAAAGCAGCATTCTTTTTCTGATTCACATAAATTAATTACAGTGAGACCAAATGTATGGTCGATGCAAAGGTTAACCTATGACACAGAGTTTGATTTATAGCTCACCATTGGATTTCAGCCATTCATATATTCATATATATTGTGCATTCCCCGCAGTAACTGTGTCCACATTGTGTCACTAACTTATAATGCAGGTGACAGTGACAAGGTCCCCCTCGTTCCATTACTGAATGTGGGATTGTTTGGTGCAGTTGCCCTAATTATGTTCTTTCATTCCCTGTGATAGAGAGTGGGCGTCAGTGAACAGAAGGTTTGCAGTGGAAATGTCTTTGCTAAATCAGAACCCATTATTGATGCTTCAAATACCACATGTCCAAACAGTCTCCTCCTCTGTTATCGCAGGACTTTATCCAGAGTGGCTACGCCACTGAGGCAGACCCACGGCCCCACCAGCACCCGCACTTGCCTCCGCGCTCCCACTCCCCTCTGCCCATCACCTCTGAGCGAGCCTGGGCGGGGACGCCGTCCCTCGAGGGGCCCCGGAGCCTGCCAGACTCGGGCCGAGCCTCGCCCTGCATGAGAGACGGAGAGTTCTTCTTACGCCTCCTGCAGACAGAGGTGGAGAGGATGGAGGGCTGGTGCCAGAACATGGAGAGAGAGGCTGAAGAGAACGAACTGCCAGAGGAAAGTGAGTTTGGGAGGTGGATCGAAAAGATTAGAGATAAACGATGAATAATTCTTGGATTTGTGAAACTATTTATGTGTTCTTTCCTCCCTAGTTCTTGAGCTGATCCGAAATGCAGTTGGCAGCGCCCAGATGCTCATGTCTCAGAAAGTCCAGCAGTTCTTCCGCCTCTGCCAACAAAGTGTGGTGAGTATGTGTGATTGCACACAAAATCATGACAACACACATTACGTATGGTGCATGGTTTTGCCGAGATTCGCTGTCACTAAGGGCACAATTAGCTTGGCTGCGCAAACATAAGAAATCAGTCCTGCGTAACATCCTGTCTTTCACAAATCCTTGTATATTACTTTGTCACCCGTCACGTGTCACATTCCGTCTCCCTGCCCGCCCCAGGACCCATCGGCCTACCCCCAGCCCACCTCTCAGGACCTGGCAGGCTTCTGGGACCTGCTCCAGCTCAACATAGAGGACATCAGGGTCAAGTTTCAGGACCTCCAGAGGCTCAAGGACTCTGGTTGGAGGCTCCCACCTGAAAAGAAGGTGAGAGGCCCGGGGATCCAAACAGCCCTGGTTTCCCTTCAGCAACCCCTGAGAGCTAAGATGGCAATGTGCAGAAGAGTAGCGCAGATGGCCGTGCCCTCCAAGCCTTTGCAGGCTGTGAAAATACACAACAGCAAGAGGAACTGAGCTGAGCTGCCCACGAGACAGTGGAGTCTTAAACTGCTAGAAAGTACTCTAACTGAATTTTTCCATTTACTGTAGCTGGTCAGATAGAAGAAAGTACATGTCTATTGTCTATTAAGGTTAGACTACTCACTGATCAACTACATTATTCTTGATAACAAACTAACAATTGTCTCTCCTTTCTTCTTGTTGTTTTTACATTTTTTGTTACCTTTTCCTTTCCCATTTCATTTCCCTTTTTTGTCACTTGATGCCGATGCATGTTGAGATGCTTTTTGCTGACTTTTTTGTTGGTTTTTTTTTGCTGATGGGCCGGTCCATGATTCCTCTCTTCCCACTCTTGAATTTGACCCTTTTTGTCTGTGGGTTTTCCCATTGGTTTCTCATTCTCTTTGTTTCTCCCAATATCTCCACTTTTTCTGCATGGGATTCCTTTCACACAACCTTCCAAAACCATTGTTTTCCCCACCCGACACAATAAATCCACTGTCCGTCTGCATCTTAAAATCTGTGTCTCATCATCAATGGGATAGGAGGACAAGAAGCTTCCTCCTCCCTTACCAAAGAAGCCAGTGGGCGGGGTGAGTGGCAGCCTCCGGGCCGATAGCGTTGGGGACGCGGGCGCCGGAGGAGGTGGGTCAGGAGGGCTGGTGGTGCCCCGTGTGGGCGGACACACCCTGCCCATCAGGGAGAAGTCCCTGGACCTCGGGGACCGTCAGAGGACAGAAGCAAGGAGGAGGCTGCTGCAGACCAAGAGAACCGCCTCCTTCAGGCAGAACTCGGCCACGGAGAGCGCCGACAGCATCGAGATCTACATCCCCGAAGCCCAGACTCGGCTCTGAACGCAAGGCTGCGGCGTCTCCCCACTCCACCTCCTCACTCACCCCTCACCCCTGCAAAGCAGACCTGCGCCTAGTTTTGGATCCTCTGTGGGTCGTTGCTGTTTATCTGCTACCTTCCCTCTGCATTCCCATTAGTTCACTCACCACAACTGCGAATTCCGATATCTTGCTCATTAAACAAGCAATGACAGCCATTTTAGTGTCTTGAAATTTGGACATTTTACTGACACAGAGGCCTAGACCTGAAATGGTAGCTAGCAGATATTAGTTACAGACCTTTTTAACTCTGAATTTTTTTTCCCCCATGTTGGCTGAGAAGAAACAGTCCATTTTTATAACACTAGGCAGCAGAGGTTCACGCAGTAGTAGCATGCGTGTGCGTGTTCACCTAGCACTTCTCCATCACTGAAAATAAAGGGCTTAACAGGCACAAAACCTCTGACAGAATCTCCCCGAATGGATCCCTGACGCCATTTGCAGCAGAATCACAATAAGACATATCCATACTCTTCACCGATGCTACCAGTATGGATGAATAAACATGGATGAATTTCTCGCCATCAGTTTAAATGCCCTTAAAGTCAGATGTTGGCAGTCCCCAAAGAACATCCTCCAAGCATAGTCGGCCAACTACAGCTGGCACCTTTCACCGAGGTGCCATCTGTCCACCCAGGCACTCAGTCAAAGAATATGAAATAATTCTCTGTCCCTCTCCTTCACTCCTCACGTCCCGTGTATCCATCGACCACCCTCGGCACTCAGCAGTGAGGCTGTTTGAATGTGCAAGTGCTATTTGTACATAGTGTGCACACTCATGTTTGCCAAAAGGAGCTTCTGCAGTATAGCATCACAGCCTTGACAGCTAGAGAGCATCACAGACAAAAAAAAAAAACAGGAAAAGAAAAAAAAAAAGCTGTTTGCTTTTTATGTAATCTTTCTGAAGTTTCAAGTGTTCAGGGGTGGGGCTGCTGGGAATTTTTAGGGGAATAAATTTTGGTGGCTTTTCAGGACTTTACTGAGAAGGCCCCCATTTCACTGTGAGACTATAGCACCACCAAGTGGTCAAATGTGGACCCAAACCAACAACAGTGGTCTGTAGAGAGATATTTCCACCTCAGTCAGAAATTAACAGACGCCCTGATAAAACAGAACAGACAGACAGAAGATCAGTTTCTTTATTATTACCCCCCACCCTGACCCCCACTTCTTTCCCTTGACACGCAGTGTATTTCCTCTTTTATTCTAATGGATATTGTTTTAGTGGACTTTCCCATGGTGTTTTTGCATAATTAAGATGGCAGTGGATCACAAAGTAAAAAGTCGAAAGAGCCGCCAAAGTCTTCAGTAGAATCCACTCGCCTAACTTGAAGTACAGTCCTCACACAGTTTCACACACACTGCTGATGAAAGAAGGAACGAGTCCTCTGATCGAATGAAAACAAGAGGAGTCATATTGTATGTAGCTCCCTTCTAATGTATGTTTGTTGCACTATGTGTTCCTTCCCCCTCCTCTTTTTTTATCTGGTATTTCCACTGAATGAAGTGTAGCATGATTTGAAAAGCTTTTGAAAGGATCTCATTTACAAGTTTATGTCAGAACACAAATTTCTTATTTAAGTAGTTTATATACGGACGTTGCGTACAGGCTTGTGCGAGTGTGTGTAGTGTGAACATGAAGGGCTGTGTGTCGTTAGGAAAGTGTGATGAAGCCCGCTAAAAAGTCCAAATCAGCCATTTTAAAGACAAAAAAGAGAGAGAGGAAAAAAACCCCACAAAGTATAAGAATCTTTTAGCATGACCTGTTTATTTGTTTTCTAAAATTTGGATGGAATGTGTTGGCAAAATGGGATATTTTAATGGGAGATGTATATTTTATAATATAATCTACATTTCTAGATTAGTAGAGACTATTGAGTACAGTAATATGTACAAAAAAAGCATATATCAAATGTGAAATACTAAAGTATTATTATGATAGATTATAGCATTGTGTGATACTACAGCTGTGTGGCATATCCAGACTCAGTACATGTGAAAAATAATTTCAAATGATTATTATTATTATTATCTTCAGTTTGTCAGTGCTGGGTCAGGTTCACAGGGTATAACTGGCAAGAGCATTAATTGCCAAGTATGATCCTTCTTAGGCCTACTGTATATCTATCTGTGGTTCTAACAACATATACTGCTGTATCCCCCCCCCTGTACTTCCTCTTTAGAACCAACTACATGTGCCTAACCAGCTATGTGTGGAAGTTTCCTTTGAACACAGTTTACAGTATATATATATATATATATATATATAGAGGGAGAGAGAGAGAGAGAGAGAGCGATAGGGAAAGAGAGAAAGATATGTAAATAGAAAAGTATAAAATCTGCAGAGAATATTGTTAAAGAAAATGTTTTTATCATACTGACATGCCATCATTTGTCGCCCTCACTTTCACTTGCAATACACACATAAGACTGGCAGATCTTGTTAATACTGCATGTTTTATGGCAAATTTAGCAGAATCTCGTTTTTGACCGATAAAAGGAAAAGCAAATTTTGTAGCTTGTAAACCTTTTTTTTGATCGGAAAAAAAGAAAATTGACAAGATTTTACAATGCAGTTATTTCAACGAGTCACTTCTTTGTACAAAGATTATATCTTTGGAGGACAGCGATACTGGCAACCTTCAGACAGCAATCAGTGTTTTGATTTGAATCTCAACAGCTCAATTTAACAACCTCCGTGTAAAACAAGCTGCCCTGGCAATGAAAAAAAGGGCTCAGAATCAGACATCATGTTTAATTCATTTGCAGTGGTGTGGGCTGTGGAGCAGCCTTTTATCCCCATCATCTCTTCTCCTCTGTTCCCTTCAAACTTGACAACATCTCAGTGGCGTGCGACGCAGCCCTCATCAAACAAAGCACAAAGACCTGCTTTTATACTGTTACTCCACTGTGAAGGACTCTTGACTCTACCCTCAAAATCCTCAAACGTACAGGCAGAGGGATGGCAAGGTCTTTCCATTTCAGCCTTCAGAGACACCAGGAATCAAGGAGGCTTTGTTGGATATTTATCCACGGTAGCAACCACAACTACTTCTTCAGTTCTCGCTGACTTTCTCCTCTATACTTTTGATCACAAGTTGAGGTGTTAGCCAGCCACCTTGCCTTGAAACAGGTCCATTGCAAACACACTTTTTGGTGGTTGTGGTTCCCATACTTTCTGTTCAGTATTTTACCTATCCATCTGTCCTACTATATGGTATATCTGCACAGTATAAATACAGGGGCCTCAGCTAATAACAGCACCTGGGTGTATAGTTGTACAAACATGATGCGAGCACTCACCAACACACCAGACAACTATATGAACCCTTTCACCTCTTTCTAGAAGTGCAAAAACCCCACGTGGACAGCCAGACGGACAAGTCAACTCCGAGTACCTCAGTTTCTAGCAGCAGTGTCTCCAACCCCCGACCCAGGCCTCTGTCCTCAGGGGATTCTCTAGCACCACACAACCGACGGACCCTGAAAACACAGGACCAGAGCATTGCCACAGGAACGTTGTCCATATTCTCTGAACGAAAGGGGGGAATGCACTAGTCGTTCGAGCCCAGATTCTCTAGTAGCCATTTTTCAGAGACTGGAGAGCGGCAGCAGTCGAAGGCGGTTGAAGGAGGTGTTGGATGAAGCAAGAGCTCAATTGTAGCCAATGTGTGTGTGCTGTATATTGTGCATCTGCAACAAAGTGAAGCAGGAGGGATGTTGTAGCAGCAGATTTGAGTTTGAGTTTGACATTTTTCAGTGGCAGAGCTGCTCTGGAGGAAGTCACTGGAGGAACCTGTTTTTCCAGCTCAGTTACTGGGGCAGTTTCCTCTTGTTCCATTGTTTAAAACTGAACACTGTCAAATACAAGTGGCAAAAATGACCATGCCTTGTCGTATTTTGCCTATTGAACAATCACGGTCAGCAGTTGAATACATTTGACTATCTAGAAAATAAGTAGACAAACAGTAGGAAAAGTTGGGATAGCTTTAGCAGTAACTAGCTGAAACAGTGTGTTCTCATCCACCTATTTTTAAAAGGTTCACACGCGACTGAGGTGCAAATGTCAGTGTATCTGTGAAAATAAAATCTGGCAAAGTGCGATGGAAACAGACAGTGAATTAATTGTGACGTATGTGAAGCATATGCTCTACTGAGACAAAAAAAGTAGCAGCAGATGAAAATATCAGATGTGTGGACCAGTTAGCAGACCGTAAATGTATACAAATTTATACTAGACAAACATAAAAATCAAGTAAAAAAAGTTGTTTTTTTTTACATTGTTTTACATCATCTGGGAGTCTTTTAGTTATATCGTCTTTTTCTGCAGTGGTTTAATGGCACCCAACTAGAGAACTGTTCTGTCTTGATGCACTCAACTCTCAATTGCAAAATAGTTAATAATCATTTTCCTTTGCTGATTTTCTGGAAGATTTGGTTAAAATTTGCACTTCATTTGGATGAAAACTTGATTATTATGGCTGACATCAATGATGCTGTGCATGGGAAGGGATTTGTATTTCAGTCTAACACGTCAATGGCAGATACTAACAATGAGAACTGTCATTTAGAGATCCTTAATCTTAAGGATTATAACTTCAAAACTAATTTGTATATGACCAAACTTTAAGATTATATTACATATATATAAGAGTACATTTGTGGTTCTCCTCTCAGAGGTTTTACTTCCCTCTGCCTCCACAGCAGCTCGCACCCAAGATGTTTAACTGAAACTCCAATGTGCCTTTAGCACTGAGGTGTAAGTGCATTTGTACTGTTTGTGTATGTGTGTGCGTGTGCATGTGTTAACACTGTAATGTTGCTCTACAGTACACACACAGGTAACCATGTGGGTCAGAGACAACTGAGCAATTACTGTGTAATTAACAAAAAAATAATACCCTGCCACCCTCACGTTTACAAAAATGTAAATACATGTTGCCAATGGACATTGCTCTTCTCAATATTACATATATTGTTATTACAATATGATTATTATTAGTATGATTATTGTCATTAAAGGATTAATTATTGCCATCACTCTCATTATTATAAATGGTGTTGTCAGTTATAGCTATGGGTAAACATTGTTCTGTATTCAAGGGCAAGTCTTGTGTACAATAACGAAAAAATAGTTGACACTAATGACAAGTCTTAAATCGCTGCTACTAAGTAGATGGAGTAGAAGAAAAGCAAACTGACAATAGCTCTGGGAAGACATTTTTCTCTGGGATCAATGATGGACGCTCCTGCGAGGAGTGAGAGATCACCAAAAGAGAAAAGTAAGCGTTGGAACAGATGGACTGAAAGGAAGATCCAAACATAAGACCTTCTTTCTCCATGTGCTTTTATTCCATTCTGAACTCTTAGTTCTGCCAGAGGAGGAAAACAACGTAGACATCAAACTGAGACAGACTCTCCGCTCTCTGTGTTCTACTCTATACAGTAATGTAGCAAAAACTAAATAGCCCCTCATTCTCTACTCTCTCCACCTGTCCTCCTCTTTCATCTCTTTCTTGTATTCCTCACCGAACACCATGATTTTTAATCAGACGGGTTTGATACAGCGAGCTTTTCTGTCTTTAAGCTCAGCTTTATCCTTGAGTTCTCTTGTTTTATACACATTTGATTCAGTGCCAAGACAGCATATTGTACATATAAACATGAAATGCTTTTGTTTTTCCTCCTGTAAAAGGAACTGACTGGAGCATATAGCAATAGCGATGCCATAAGATATGAACTTACACACAAGATGCATGAGAACACCGTGGTGACCGGGAGATGCAGTCTGAGTATGTGACGGACAACGGAGGGTGTTGCACAGTGAAGTGTAAATCATGATTCTGTTTGTTGTGTTGTGGTTCTCATATTTGTACATACAAATTTATTTATTGATCTCGTCTGTTTTATGGAACTAGATGTGTCAAAGGAGCACGTCTGATAGCGCTGAAGCCCAGAGAGATGGCACACTGTGACGTGGTTTACCCCAACACAGAATGTAACACTGTCAACGTTGTCAAAACATTTTCTAATGGCTAATATTATTACTATTAATATGATTATTATAAAGCTATTTTAGCGAGTTAAACAAAGGGTGCTGTGTCTCCTGTGTCTTTTTTTTGGTGTCGATTTTCTGTGTCTGTGCACGCAACAACCCCACAGATTCTCACTCAAATGTTGCTAAACCCTGAATGATCCGCAGAGGTAACTGACATCGCCTTTTTCCAACCGAGCCTCACCTACTTCAAACCAGGTGGAAAAGAAAGGACACAAAAGCACAAATCTCTTATGTGAAATAACCATAACTGCTCTAACTTTAAAGCAAAAGTTCAGCATTTTGGCAAATATGTTTATTCGCTTTCTGACAGTTAGTAAAGAAAATTAATGCCATATATCTGTACGAAAAAACAACCAATCCTAATTTTGGGGGCCATTATGTGACTGTTCCCTGAGCATAGTCCAGAACATATCCAGTGTTAAACACTAAACACTAAAACACTTCAGTTTTGTACAACATGGTCATAGATAGGTAGATGGATTTTATTACCTATAAACAGAGCCAGGCTAACTCTCCCTGTTTCCAGTCTTTGTGCTAAGCTAAGATACATGGCTACTAGCTGTATAGCCTTATATATACACTGACAGATATGAGAGTGGTATCAATCCTCTCATCTAATAAATGCCACGGCAGTGAACTGTCCCTTTAACAGAAAACTGTGTTTATGCAGGATGTCACTGCTGATAGCAGAGACTGATTAAGAAAAAACAGTTTCAGGGCCTTTAAAACAAATGTGCAAGTAAAGGGAAATTTATATCAGGTAGAAATAACAGCTTCTTTAAATGTCATTGTCTGTCTTAATTTACCATGTATCAAGGTAAATGTTTCTTAAGCTTTAACTCATCCCATTGGTGATAAAATCATTTAAGATTAAACGTACGACTGAATGACTAAGTAGATGTATATTATTTGAAATGCAGACATGCCCACCTGGACAGCACACATTAAAAATGCAAAGTAGAGGTCAAAGAAAAGGATTTTCCAAAGAAAATTTCCATTTTCTCTCTCTGTCGATAAAGTTTGAGTTTTCAGAGAGGTAATTGGGTCTGAGTACAACACGGCAGCAATGAGAAAGAAGTTTCCAAAGTGATGAGACCTGAAGGAGGCTTAAAAGTGCCACCAGACAAATGATATGAATACTCTGCCTCTTTAAGGTACTTCAGTGTTTCAGAAACTCCACAGACTAGGGAGAAAAGTTGAAGAAAGTGGTGTTTTAATATATCTTCTTTATATATGAAATCAGTTGCTCATCAGACTAATCAAGTAATGTTTCATCCCACCATTTTAGAAGCATACAGTAAAAAAATAAAAAGTGCTTTATAGGTAAAAACGTTCATTTTCAAACAAACCACACTAAGCTGAAACAGCAATTAGACAGCTGCCAGGAGAGTTTCACAAGCTGAACAGCAGATTCAGTTTTTCATTCAGATTCAATCAAAAAAGAACATAATTAAGAGGAAGTGACACATTTACCGTCAGAACAACAAAGGAATCATTGAAGACGAGTGTTCTATTGTTTCATTTTTTTGGCAAAAATACAAAGCGTTGTCCCTTTCACAATAGTGCATAGGTTTCCTCTTATCTTACATAATGAAAACCTGAGTTTATGAAGTTCTAAACATTCGGCTTTGCAGAAGTTGAACACTTCAGGTGTTTATGGCTCACTGGATGCCGTCCAGTTTCAGTGTCCAGGCCTGACCTGGGGTGTAAGGCAGCTCAGGCAGGAGGACAATGAGGCCAGCTTTAGGGTAGACTGGGGACCAGGGTAAGGGCTTCGAATTCCCCAATAAGGTCACCTGGACAAGGGAAAAATCTCTGATTTCAGTTCTTATATTTTATTCATAAGGACTCACACACACATGCCCTTCTCTAAGTTCATCGTCACTAAGCTGGTTGGAAAATTTCAGCTCTCCTTTGAGACTAAAACATTGTCCCAGTCGCTTTACCTTGGTGGATGCTGATGTTTTGGGTTCCAACAGCTGCACTGTGGGCGTAGAAGGTTTGGCTGTCACGATGGCATACACAGTGGTCCCTTTAGATGTATACCTAAAAAGAAACAGGATACAGATGATAGCTGTATCAATAATCTGCATATAAATCACTGGATCGATTACTAAAGCAGGATTACGTCAAGTATTTATTCTGCACTGAAGCCTAAAATGCTTGGCTCTTTGACAGAAGAGGCTTTGGAGAGACCACTTTAAACTTTCAATTGAATTGAAATTGAATTCAATTATCTGAATGCATCATGAGATACAGTTTATGGATTTTCTGTAGATTTCTGGAAATGTTAATCTCAGTTATGATGGACCATACCAGACAGACTGGTTCCCATGTATCTTACCAGATTGGCACAGTGGTGTTCTCTGTTTGGACCCTCCAGGGATTAGAGGCGTAGATGGCCTCCCCGTTGATCTCTAACCAGGCTCCGACACCCCTGAGCCTCTCCTCAAACACAGGAGGGATCATCCCATCAGGTGTGGGACCCACATTCAGAAGGTAGTTACCTCCCAGGGCCACAGTGCGAACCAGATCCTGTAACAGCAGCAGGAGAGGGAGGACAACCAGTCAGTCAATGCTTACAGCCTGGTTATCATTACAGATTGGGTAATCATACATCATCTTCACCTCTATGATGGCGGCTAAGTTCATCAATTCGCTCATCTTCATGTTCCGCCGGTATCCCCAGGAAAACGTGTCCACAGATGTGCACTTCTCCCACTTGTGCTTGGGCAGCTGGCCTGGAGTGTACTTGTCTTCACAGTTGTAGTAGCCACCGTGTTTACAGGCACAGCCAGCTCCCCATCTGTCATTGGTCACGACGGTATCCTAAGGCAAGGGAGAGCTGATAAGTACACACAACCTTGCTGAAATAGTTAACCGTTGAATGTCTTAATTCAAAAAGAAAATGCCGTCTGCAACATTTCTGTGCAGTTATGTCATAAATACACTTACTTTAACGGGGCTGTCATTGTAGAGCCAGGCCAGGAACTGGGTGGAGTTCCAGTAGGTATCAGGTGCTTCCCAGTCACCATCAGACCAGATCACCTCAGGTCTGTACCTGCAAGGCAACAGGAAGGCAAAGGCTCAGATATACTGCCGGCATAGAGGCTCACATAGAGGTACATACCAATGTAACAATATCTGACTATATTGAAGTGAAATCAGCTGATGCAGTAAAAGCACCACACACCTTACAACCATGTTATAAAGCTCTGGTAGAAGTTTATGCATCACAAACGTCTGTGTTTTGAATCCATTCTTCTTGTCAGTCAGGTAAAGAGGGTGGAACCACTCATACAAAGAGTTGTAGAGTCCATAGTGCAAAGACCTGCATAAAGAAATTACAATCTGTTGTTAAGACAGTCTATGCCAACTCTCTCCCAACACCTCAACTCAGAGTATCTGCTAATACCAAGTTCTGATATGAAAACAGTGATCTATTTATCCCCAAATCTATAAGCTGCATTCCCTCCCTGGAGTCATGTCGATGTACAGACAGGGACGCTGCGGCAGTAAAAGCCCACAGAGTCTGCAGCCCACTGTGATTGGATGAATGTAACTAAAAGACTATGTCAGTGCGGATACTGAATCAGTGCATCTGGATATAAATTTGACCCAAACTATCAAGTTGTGAAGTGTGAGTAGCAACGTAGGGAGCAGAGTTAACATCAGTGTCAGAAGGACAGCAGTAGGTTGCAAAACAATCTTTCCTTTACTGTAATCTTGATATATCCTTGTTCATCCAGCTACCAGCAACAACCCATTTCTCTGGGCTTCATTATAAAACATTTGAGGACCCACCTGTTGCGTACTGCCTCTCCCAGGTCTCCCACTAGGTCCCTGTGAGGACCTGTATCAACAGAATTCCAGTTCCAGGAGTTTGGAGACTCCCAGTTAGTAAATCCCTCGTGATGTTTGGCAGTCAGGACGACATATCTGTAATTCAGAGAGTGTAAGTGAAACCTAACGTGATACTGTTTTTGATAAACCACTGCAGATACAGGTCAGACAATACCGGAAGTGAAGCTGTCATTTGTCTCATTAAATTATCTAGACTTACTTTGCACCAGAGGCCTTGAATATGTCCGCCCACTCCCCCGGGTTGAAGAACTGAGCGTGGAACTGGGGCGCAAACTCCGGGTAGCTGAACCCGGGCGGGTAGTTCTTGGACATGTAGTTCACACACTTCTGGTCCGGAGGCTGTTGGCCCTGCCAGTGCCACCAAAACCACTCGCTGTCAAAGCCGGGGACGGAAAACACACCCCAGTGGATAAAAATCCCCAGCTTGGCCTCGTCGTACCATGAAGGCAGCGGTCTGGCGTCCAAACTCGTCCAGTTAGCGGTGTAGCGAGCCGCCGTTTGAGAAACAAAAGCGACGGCGAAGAGAAGTAGGAGCAGCATGGTTACAGCAGGTTAACCCACCATTAAACTCTACTACCGGTGCACACAGCGGTATTACAAGGAAACTTCAGGCGGCTGTACTTTAGACGGGAATTTCAGTTTGTTGTGACCCTGCAGGTGAATCGTTTCCCGTCATGTGACTGTAATCATATGAATTATCACGTGGTTATCGCGTCCCTTTTTTGGAATAACTTTATTTAACAAATATTACATTACAGCTCCTCTTTCCCCGAAAAAATAGACAGGACTTATACATCTTCAAATTGATATTTATTTAGTTATCAGTTTAACTATATTAGTTAAAAACCTAATGTACAACATATGAGTCTAAATGCTGTTAAATCACCCTGTCAACACTGCAAGGAATAAAATCATGGTGGTTAAATAATGAATATTTATTTTTGTTGGCCTAAAAGTGAGCCACCTGATGTCACAATAAAACAAATCAAGTCTAAAAATACTGAAATCAGATTCTATTATACCCATGTGTAACTTCGCAGAATGAAAACTCCCCACCTAAATCCCCAAAGAGCAGCACAGCATTAGATTCATACACACTGGGCTGTGGGCTACTTCAGACTGAATATAATCTATGTAAAGCAAATCACAATCCCAATTGAGTCCCACAGTCACACTCCCATATATATATTGTAATAGCCTTTTGAAAGGTGTAAGTATGGTGCCTGTTTTTTTTTTTTCTCAGGGGCAATCAGTTGTTGATATATACTGTGTTACTGCTGTAAAGTAAGGGTGATGTCTTTTAGAAACCTACCAGGATATTTCCAGTGGTAAATCAGGTGCTGTTGAATTTAGAGAGTAGACTGAATATTCCTCTAATATCTGTTTCTATTTGCAATCTGTTCTTTCTTTTTAAATGCACAGCAGTATCCTAGATAGACACTGATATAAGAAGAAAGAGTGAGAACTACCAGATACATATATTTTTTTCTTTATTGTTTTGAAGGCAACAAAATGGGCAAAGTTTTTCTTTGTACAACTGATTGCATAAAATTAAAAGAAAAAGAAATTAACTCACTCCAAGAAAATCTTTAGAGTTTTGCCCAGATCTATTTGGCCCTACAAACAGACAGGCATATGCTAAGGCAAAAGAAGAGGATGAAACCTATGTTTTGTTAAATACATATGCACATTTGTTTGAGTGTTTGTTTCAATTTTCATTTGTGTTCACTTTTTATTTTTATGTTGTCTGAATAGATGCACTCACTGAGCACTTTGTTAGGAACACTTGTACACCTGCTTTTTCATGCAATTATCCAATCAGCTAACCAAGTGGCAGCAGAGCAGTTCTTAAAATCAAGTAGATAAGGGCCAAGAGCTTCAGTTAATGCTCACATCAAACATCAGTGTGGGGTTTAGGTATTTCTGAAAGTGCTGATTTTCACACACAGCTGTCTCTAGAGTTTACTTAGAGTGCTGTGAAACACAAACAAACATAAGTTGTTCTATATATGGAGAAATAGGCATCACAAGCATGAATCCATGAACCCAACCAGACTTGTGTCAACAGTGCAGACTGGTGGTGTTGGTGTAATGGGGCGGGGAATGTTTTCTTGGCACATTTTAGGCCCTTTAATACTAAGCCATCATCATTTCAATGCCACAGCCTATCTGAGTATTAGTGCTGACCATGTGCATCCTTTTACGTCCACAGTTTACCATCTTCTAATGGCTACTTCCAACATGATTGTGCATCATGTCACAAAGCTTCATGAAAGTTTCATGAACATACATTCATGAATGTACTTCAGTGGCCTCCCCAGTCACCAGATCTGAATCCAATAGAGCATCTTTGGAATGTGGTAGAACAGGAGACTGGCAGCATGACTGTGCAGGTGACAAATCTGCAGAAATGATGAAATGCAAACATGTCAACATGGAGCAGAATCTCAAAGGAATGTTTTCAACATCTTGTGGAACCCATGCCACAGATAACTGAGGCTGTTTTGAGAGCAAAGGGAGGCCCTGCCCAGTATTAGTATGGTATCCCTAATAAAGTGCTCGCTGAGTGTATACTACATGCTCTGTTGGTACACTCTGTATGTACATGTTGTCCTGTTAACAAAGAAATGCACCCAGTGGCAGCTTTATTTGAGAATAACCAGTGTCATCTCGGTAGAAGGCACCCACTTCATTTACTACATCCATGATTCCGGTTTAATTCTCATTGCTGCAGTCAGCGTCCGTGGAGGGCTGAATCTTTGAGTCTGGGTTATTCTCGTCCCTGCACAATAAGTCCGTGGGGGTTTCGAGATTTTGTGGGCAGGATGCGTACACAGCTAAAGCCTCCAGCCCGACCGCGATAAGTGAATCCCGTCGCAGAGTCCTGCGGCTGTAACCGAGCCGCTTCAAGGTCCGGCGGGTGGTTGCGAGTGAGATGGGCTTCTCCTGCGCGCTGCTGTTGTACAGAGCCTGGATCTGCTCGCTCGTAGCCTGGCTGTTAGCCTCCACCACTTTCTCCATCCTCCTCTCGCCGTTTTCGTCGACGAGGCGTTTTCTCCCGCAGGACCCCCGGTGGCTGGAGGTTTTCCTCTTCTCGCACCATTCCCGGTAAACTCGAGACACCGCAGTCTTGGAAAATCCCAAACGCTTCACTGTTTCCGAGATGCTGCTGCCGGCTCGTCGGGCTCCAACTATCATACCCCGCTCAAACTCACTTAAATCTCGCGACTTCCCCATGTGTCACCGTTTCTTCCAACAGAAATGCGGCTTCGGGGATTTTTTTTTTCTAAATAAGGAGCACCGGAGATACTCTCTTGCTGCCAGAAACAAAACAAAATCGTAAAATTAATGCTTCTTCTTCTGTGGTTTTATTCGTTCACCAGGCGTACTGACGCCCTCCTCAGTTGGCTTCGTGATTTCTTCGACTATTTTAGCTTTTTCTATCAATAATATGTAGGCTATCATATAGTTCAAAACGCATAAACACCTAACACCACAGCTATTAACACATACTGGATATACACCAGTTAAAAATATCCAAATGCAGTACGACAAAGCATAAAACATAATGCCAAATTAGCTCTATTCTAGTTGACGTCTTGCTGAAATCCATTCCGTGTCTGCCGGAAAACAAATGCCATTACTATGGTTCAAGGGTTCTTTTTCAAAATGAAAGACACTCTTATGAGTTATATTTATAGTGTTTCTTCATTTTAACACGTTTAATGTATAGCTGCTCTTTTATTTTGGAGGAAAATCGTCACTTTTCCGGTCTTCCAGACTCCATACCGTGACATTAACATCCACAAGCAAACGTACATTTCATGCATCTACAGTGCATTTATTGTTAAAATCCTTCACTTTGGAAAAGGTGAGCTCGTAACCAAACTTCATACCAACAAGTTTGGGGCTGTTCCATAGTGAGGCAACAAACCTCACCAAAACACTATTTCAATTTTCAAGGAAGCATAGTAGAAAAGTGAGAGAATTTTGGGGATTATTAACAACCAACCTTTTGACACCAACATTCAAGCCTAGCTAAACACATTAAGTGTAGTTCACAAACATAAGTGTATAGACATTCCTCTTAATGTAAAACTACAGCATATAGCCTCATTTAGTTGACTCTATGACGTCAGGCTACACCCTCCAGTTTCAGAGTCCAGGCATTTCCAGGAGATGCTGGCATAGTAGGCAAAAGAATCACTAGTCCAGCTGTTTGTGTCACTGGTGCCCAACTCAGTGGTTTGCTAGGATAGTCCAGAAGTGTCACCTGTGGACGTGAAAAATATTTATGAAGAGTTAATGACAAATTATGTTTAGTGGAATTCAACAGGCACAGTAAGGTTTACTTTTGTTGCCCCAGAGATCTTCGGTGTTGTAAGTTGAAGTACTTGTTTGGACGGCCAACCAAGGATTATGGCATAAACTGTACTGTTTTTGGCCGTATACCTATAATAGGAGCAAACAGTGGTTATAGCCAAACTACGGGAGGCTTTTTACATAATAATGAATAAAATAGAACATGACTTAAAATTCTCAGTCGCACCAGACTTGGACGGTGCTGTTCTCTGTCTGGATCCTCCAGGGTTTGGAAGCATAGATAGCCTCCCCGTTTATACCCAGCCAGGCACCGAGACCCCTCAAACGTTCCTCAAACACTGGGGCGATCATGCCGTCTGCCTTGGGCCCGATGTTCAGTAGGTAGTTGCCACCCATTGCCACCACATACGCCATGTCCTGAGGAAACAGAGTGTTAGATTGACACCAAATAATCACAAAATGACTGGACATACAACAGCTGTAGGTGATGACCTATTGTGACCTTTCACCTTAATGATGGAAGGCAGGTCCATGAGTTCACTGAGCCTCATATCTCTTCTGTAGCCCCAGGAACGGGTGTCGATGGACTGGCATTTCTCCCACTTGTGGTCCGGAAGTTTACCTGGCGTGTACCTGTCAGCACAGTTGTAGTAGCCTCCATGTTTGCAGTAGCAGCCCTTGCCCCACCTGTCATTGGTAACCACCACATCCTGAAGAAAGACACATCACAGATATGCATTTCCTCACGTTCTCTAAAATGCTGCTGAAGTTTTAGCATGAAGAATAAAGCCACATGGTGTCAGACATGAAGAAAATATAACGGGTATTTGCAAAATGTCTTTCTTGACCTTGACAGGACTGTCATTGTAGAGCCAGGCCAGGAACTGGGTGGAGTTCCAGTAAGTATCCGGTGCATCCCAGTCCCCATCAGACCAGATCAGATCAGGTTTGTACGCCATCACGAGGTTCACAAGCTCTGGCAGAGTCTTACTGGCAACAAAATGCTGAGTCTTGAATCCAGAGGCTTGATCCAACAAGTAAAGGGGGTGGTACCATTCATACAGAGAGTGGTAGAGACCCAAATGCAGTGATCTGATAACAGAAAATGGTTTATTTATTATTATCTATGTCAACAATTGTTGTATTGCACAGGTGAAAGTCTCAGATTTGGAGATATTAAGAACTCTTTGTTTAAATCCTGTCATTAAGGAGGCTCCTCTGCAGATGGCCCTGACCCCTGAAAGATTCCACAAGGATCAATCATTCGTCACATTGTATCTTATAATTGATGACATATTTGATGTTACTGGCACCTTCCCTGGCCTCATGTACATTTATAAAGCTATGGCATTTTAGAAATCAGTTTTTTTTAAATGGTACATTTGAATAAACTTCGACACTGCATCCCCCTGATCTGCTCACCTCTTCCTGACAGCTGCAGCCAGTTCTCCCACCAGGTCCCGGTGAGGACCTACATCCACTGAGTTCCAGTTCCAGGAGACTGCTGAAGGCCAGTTTGTGAATCCTTCGTGGTGTTTGGATGTGAATACTACATACCTGTAAAAGCATGTACATATAAATATCCACACACATTTCAGGAATGAGGAAGTGATTCTTCTAATAGTACTTTGCAGTGACTTTTAAGAGACACAGATTATTATATCCTGATGATCTTGATGATGGTTATATTCTGATTATTGTGACCTGAGTAACACTGTGACTGAAAGCAAATACAAGACATCTTGCAGGTGTGGCTGCAGTTGAGCAAACAGTGGCAACAAAAGGGACCTGCAACAGGCAGAATCCAACTTAAACACAAACGGGATGCATCAGGTCTGTGCACATTTTTATGGCCGAGGTCATCAACATGTGCCAGGAAGAGACGGAGCTGTACCGTACCTGGCTCCAGAGGCTTTGAATATTTCCGCCCATGCGTCCGGATCGAAGAATTCTGCGCGAAACTCGGGCGCAAAATCCGTGTATTTGAAGTACTTCGGGTAGTTTCTCTGCATGAACTCAAAGACGTCTGCGCGTTTCTCGGACTGCCACCAGTACCAGAACCACTCACTGAACTTGCCGAAGCCAGGGACCGAGAAGACCCCCCAGTGAACGAAAATCCCGACCTTCGCCTCGTCGAACCACTGGGGCAGGGGTCTGGCATCCAGGCTGGTCCAGTTTGGTGCGTAACGCGCTGTGCATCCAGGTCCGATCATAAGAAGAGGAATTACACTGAGAAGTGGGATAAGACGCGACATGATGACTTGTGAGGAGGATATAAGATCCTACTTGTCCCTCTTAGTCAACTCGTCAGGTGACCCTACGTGTGTGTTTTCAGCATGTACCTGCACATAACACCTTTATGCCGTTGTGGGTAGGGCAACCGGTATAGTCACCCCTTGGTGGTACAGTACCAATTTGCGGGAAATGGCTTTAACAGAACGGCAACGTCCATCCGACTTAGATTTGACTCCTTCTGTGACATTACAAAATACAAATGCACTTTTAAGGTCGTCTGTCGCTTTCTTAATTCAAAACAATGATTTTCTCTGGTAGAGGTTCCACCACTAGAGGGCGTCATACGGCACTTTTTGTATCACAATAGTGCAGGTGCACCACCGGATGCAAATCTATGCCAAGCAGCAGGGAAATCAACAAAACAAGACAATTATGTCCACAGTACACAACACATTTATTGCAATAATAAAAACAGTGGCCCCATCGTAACAATAAAGCAGTTTTATCTGTGAACTGTAATCTGAAATAAACTGTAATCATAACACGTAACAAGCTACTTCATTCATTTTCTGTTAAGTTCTGAAAACTCCAGACAACTACAGCTTTGACAGCCACATTCTCTTTATGTACAGCACATACAGGCAAATGTAGATCTGATGAATTGTGCAAAGATATGGCCAGGGAATTAAAGATCACATTTATAATTTAAAAAAAGGCAAATCAATCTCCAACAGTCACAAGGAATCATTTTGTGGTTACAAATGAATCAATAAATAAGCTCACCTTACAGTAATAATTTAACATCAACAGTATGGCCACAGTAACAAACTGAACAGCGGAGCAGTTAAGAGTGTAAGTGGTGGTACAGTGGGCTACATATTCACAGTGTGTGACCAACATCAGTGCAGACAGCCAGCTGCCTTTCAAGCATCTGTTTCTCCACCAAGTCCTCCACTCTGCCAACCTCCACCTCATCCACATCGTCCATAAAACTGGACCAATCTGTACCCCCATCTGCTCGCTCCATGGGCTCTGGTTGGCTGGCCGGGTGAACGGGGGCGGAATCATCGTGAGTGGTGGTCACGCAGTTGCAGCTGTCACAGATGCCGAAGCGTCTGAGTCCCGGTGAAACGCTGGATCCAGTGAAGGTTCGCCTGCAGCTCTTACAAGACACCGGCCAGTAGTGCCTATGAACCTGTTGACCGATGGTCGGCACAGTGAGAAAGAGCAGTATGTGAATCATTTTGGAAAGACCAAAACAACTTTTAGATTATTACACAGTGAAGAATAACAATATGGGAGACAAAGGATTTAGTGCTCTTATTATACTTCGTTCTCTCCACACAAAACACAAGGAACAGGGAAGAAAGAACTGAATTTAACTACACTCAATGAAAGAGTGAGATGAGATAATTACTGTTTACAACTAACTGCTAGTAATTACTGGCTTAAAGTGGATTTGTACAAACCATTATATTATTCACTGAACAATTCTTGTCAACCAAGAATGAATCAAAATGAAGAACAATTAAATTTTACATCTTTAACGAGCAAATTCATTTTCTGTTCAGCAGTTGCCAACATATTTGGGTTAGGGTTGGCAATATGTTGGCAACAAGATCATTCTTTGCTACTATGCACCCTATATATGTAGCAAGCTTGTATTATAAACCTTTAGTTAACCAGAGTTAAATTCACAAAGCATAATTACTCTTATGCATCTTTTTATACACACTCACATCTGGAAAACAGTCACAATATTCTTATCTTCCCCAGTAATTTAAAATGACAATCTCTCATATTTTAATACCACTTGCAATTTAGACTTAAAAGCCTATATGTGTGTGTATATATATATATATATATATATATATATATATATATATATATATATATATATATATGCAAAAACAAGATGCATGATGCAATATGATAAAAACTGGTTTTCCTGCGGTCACGACTGCACTGCGTTCTTACACTGAGGGCATGGCTGCGAAGATGCTCCTGTCTTGTAAACCTCTTGCCACACATGGGACAGGGGAAGGGCCTCTCTCCTGTGTGGCAACGGATGTGTCTCTTCATGATGCCCTTCTGCTTGGCAGTATACGGGCAGAACGGGCACTTGTGGAGTTTCACTGGCACTACCAAGCCATCGCCTGCAGGGGGAGAGAGAGGCCAACAGTTCAACTCTATCTCATGAGGACAGCACTGAAAAATGTGGAGCCTTAACTTTTATGCTTGAGAACTTTCACTTTTTAAGCCTATTTGATCCTGGTAATTACCTGTGTCCTCTCCAAGCCAGTCAGACTGAATCTCCATGATAGATGATCCCACAAACCCTAAACTTTCATCCATTCTGCCTCCTCCCGTGCTGCTACCTAGTCCTTGGGTAAAGCGCTGTCCCACTCTGTCCCCCAGAGGACTGGGGCCTTCACCTCTGGCTAGCATCTCCATCAGCTGCCTGGCATTAAAAGATGGGCTGTACCCGAGGGGGGAGCGCTCGTTGGAGGGAGAGGGACTTGGGGGAAGTAACCTGCTGTGATGAGGATTATGCAGAGAGGGCCCAGGATATGAGGCAAGGTCTTTGGTGTCAGGGGACTCCATAAGCTCCTCATCAGGGTCGTACTCTATCTTGGGGTTCACTAACTCTGGGGTCAAAGCAGAGGATGAGGAGGATGAGAGGTTTGTCTGATCCATATGTCTCTTCTGTCCTTCACTCCCAGATGGAAACTCCTCCCTGGAATGGTAGCCGCTGTCCATGTCCCTGCTGGTTCCTGGTGGAGTGGCCACAGGGATAGACAGGGGAGTTCTAGCTGAGGTCACAGACTCTGTACCTAAACCTGATCCCCTATCTGCCTCTGCAACCTGTGAATGAGGCTCTGCAGCTCCCGCAACACTGGAGATTGCCACGGCTGGAGTGCCGCTGTCTGCAGGGCCCATGCCTCCATCCTGTGCCTTGTCCTCTTTCTCTGTGCTCCTCTCCTTCTCCTTGTTGCATATTTCCAAAGATGAGCGGATGTATCCTTTACAGAAGTTCACCAGATCAGTCATTTGCAGGTAGCTGGCTGCTGACATCACCTCAATAACATTGCTTCTGTTTAGTGCCAAGCGGCCGGAGTAGAGGAAGTCCAGGATAATTGAGAAAGCATCGGCTGTTACAATGTCCAGTGATGCTGTGCTGTAGCGTTGGTCACTATCCTGAAAAGAAATATATTATAGACAAAATCAGGACATGACTGATTTCACATTGTATATTTCATACATTGTTCTCAGCTGCTTTAATAGAAAATTATCTTTATATTTTATAATTTCAGGCATCACAGTAAATCATACACAACATCACAAACACAAATATATAATCTTAGCCAGTTCATGACATTTGTTTCTCAGATGTCATGCTCAGCACTTGTTTCCCACTACTGGAGAAAACAAAACACTGGAAGGCACTGATATCAGCTTCTGTCACCTGCAGATAGTGAACCAGAAGAGCCCGGAAATAGCCGCTCCCAGCAAACAACACATTACGATGGGCCTTGAAAACACGGCCCTCGACAAGGATGCTGCAGTCACAGAAGAAGTCCCGCTTCCGCTGCTCATTGAGCTCCAGCAGCAGTTTGGGCAGGTAGCAGGGCACCTCCATGTCTGCACTGCAGTGAGCCCTGCCAGAGGGAGGAAAGAGAAGAGTGTGTGACTTTAAACAGGGAACAGCAACAGGTTGACACTGAACTGTGGTGTCAGATGTTTCACATAAAATCAACTACACACTATTTTGTGAGAAACTTGACTTCAAGTTACTTGTATCCGAGACAATAGGGTATGCAAACGTGATTCTTACACTCTTCAGTCAAAATGGGGTACTGGCAGAGAAGAAAAACCTTCACCATGAAGTTAACTTTGCTAATACGCATTAGGTTTGTGCAGTGTTATTGTCACTGAGGTGAGGTAACATTTAATACCACGGAAGACTTGCTGTCTTAAGATTGCTGAGAATTACGCACACAAATGTTCAGATAACTGAGTACATGTTCGACAGAGGAGAAAAAGAGAAGACAACAGCCAAATAACCCTACTTTGTGTTTGCTAACATGCTAGCTTGTGTTGTTAGCGCCGAGCAGCTAGCGTTAGATACTGAAAACAGCTGGCCAGCTTTGCGAAGATTGTTGACACACAGTGTGACAAAAAGACATAATGTGGTCTCACCTGTCTAATTACGCTTCTGAACGTCACAAATCCTTTATTATAACATAAAAATATAGATTAGCGAGGCTCATTGTCCCGTCCCACTATTAACATTAGCCAACATACTTCCGCGTTCAACAACCGGTGACGTTTTTCATTTAACCAATCAGTGACCGACGGAGGCGTTGCCCGTGCGTCTTCTAAATGTACTGTTAAAGTTGAAGGTAAAACGTAATAGGAGGAGGTAGAAATTGATTTGTAAACCTGTAAGACACTGGTAAAACCTTAGACAGGCTGCAGGTACAGTAAGACAGACAGACTTATTAGACTAAATCCTGTTTTTTTGTACATGACTCTTTATACAATGTAATATGACAATGGGGCTTTCAGAAATAGCAGGGTTACCTGGTGTGAGATAGCAAAACATCTCTCACATCAAAGTGCTCGTTTAGCAAGATGAAGATTTCTTATGTGCAGTATATACAGACTTATTTTATGATGTTAGGAAAGCTTTCCATGGAGTTTGTAGTCTGTATTTCAGCATCTCTGTGTTCTTTGAAGCCATGGAATAACCTTGCTTCGTCCCAGTATTAACTGTACACCACATTGATTCATTAGTTTAAGTTTGGAGCAAACTAAACAAACAAAAAATATTTTAATTATCTTTTAATTAAGATTGTCATAAATACATCCATCAACCTGAAAATTAAAAGGAGAGGTGAAATACAAAAGAAAGCAATCTTACTGTGTACTTCTGTGTACTTCAACCCACATATCCCAACATCTCTTCCTTTTTAACATACACTTCTAGCTCATGAAGTGTTCCATATTAAATAAATGTCATAGTGCCAGCCTTCATCGGCTGCCACATTTTTGTGGTTACTCTTGTCCCCTGGGGTGGTTGTAGCTTAGTTGGCAGTTGCAAGACACAGACACAAATGAATTAAAGTAAAAGAGTTTAAACACTGCATCACATGCATAATGTGAAACATTTCTCTAAACAATGATCAACTCAACTATGATCAACAAAAATTATGGCATATAATACCAAAGTTACACAAGTGCTATTTGCAGGAGCCTGAGAGCAGTCACACTGCTCTGCTGTCATCCCACTGTACATCTCTAAAAGAGGGACAAAAGTATACAAATTTAATCACACCTCCAAACCATACTGACAGATCTCAGAACTTATTTTCACCATAGAACTTTATTAGCTGAACTTATAAACACATGACGGTAAGTATATCTTTTTGGTAAATTATTTCCTTCACTTTAAAGCCACACTGTGTAACTTTTGCTGAGCAGTGGCAACAGTGCCCTCTGCAACCGCAAGTGGTAATTACAGGATGCCAAGTTAGCTTCACACTGACCGCATACATTGACCAGCAACAAAGGGTAAAGGGTCTTCCCTTGGCAGGGTTAACAACTCAAGCCATGTACATATTTGTCAAGAGTGGTTGATAAATGATAGGAAGCAACAGGGATGTGGCTTTAAATAAATATGGTTACTATTGGTGATAACATTATGATAAATCTGGTCATGCTAGGCTATGGCTTAATGTGTAACTTTTGTTTCGTATGCTTTCGATGAGTAAAACTCTAATGTTAGCTTAACTTTTGAAGCATTCTAACATCAGGATATTAAATTGCAGCCACAAACAGCAATGACAAAAATGTAATTTCCACACCAAACTGCCACTGCAGTGCAGTGACCAATGTATAGTAGAAGCCAGTGTTGGAAATTGCATTACTGGCTGAGTAAAACAGATGCCATCTCCGAGTCTGTTGGGAAACCCAGTTGTTGTTTTGCTTCTTTGTTGGACCAAGGGTTATTCTTGTCTTGCTCAATCGTTTTTCACTTTCTCTTTTGGTCCGCTGACCCTCTGCCAATCTTTTCTTCTTCATTGTAACCCTCAGCGCTCTGTTAGGTGGTGGTTCTTCCACTTCTCTCGACATGTTTGTTGTGGTAACCTTCTTCTTTGTTCTTTTTATGTTTTATGGTGATTGGCAAACTATGAAGTGACTCAGTACTGCCACCCACTGCTATAGAGTGTATCACTGATGTCTTTGCTTTTATATCTGAACTTTTGTTCACACCTTGTTACTCAGGGACATCACAGTATTTGTAATGGTCTTACTTGACCATTGTAACTTGGCAATCTGCCTTTTGATTATTATTATTATTATTTCTTTGAGAAGAATATAGATTTAACACAGTCTTGTTTTAACTACTATGAAGTATGAGTTGTGTCTGCCTTTCTCCATTGCAGCAGCTTACTGGTAGTGATGATGACAATGATGATGGTGGTGATGATGTTTTGAGGGAAGAACCTTGAAGTGTTGCACTCCTGCTCATACCAAGTCCAGCATATCGCTGCATAACCACAGGCAGCTTGCGCCTGCCCACAATGTCTACTCAGGAATACTTGTTTATTTGCCTTCCATCTTAAAGAGAAAATAGTTCCTTTTTTTATTTTCGGACATAGCAAGAGTAAACAAGTAGTTCCTTAAGCAGTGCGCCACACCCTCTCAGCACAATCCACAGCTCTTAGAAGTGTTTTTTACACTGATGGGTGCCGACCAGGCGACTTATTTGTTTCAGATATTTTCCCATGGCAAACAGGGTGAATACAAAGGCTTCGTGGTGGCCTGGAGAAACCACAGAGTAGGCGTACATGAGCCTCCATACTCACCCTCTTTTGAAAATGAAATTTATGGCACCTCATAAAAACTCTGTTCACGCTTATAAGCACTAAATATAAACTAGTATAAACCAGCAGGGTTTGACTTAGTCCTTGTAAACTTGACCTGATGGAGTGTTGTGTCCGGCTGAAGGCAGGCCAACCGTCAGTTGACCCAGCTGCCCAGCCCTAACATGAGTCTGTCCCAAAACAAAGCTGAAATGGGTTCAACTCTGAGGTAGCGCTGGTTCCTGACCTTCTTCTCGCTCTGACTCAGGGAAACACAAGGCCTTTGTTTTGGTCATGTGTTGACATAAGGGCAGGAAACTCCCTCTCCACAGACCTTTCACAGCCAAGCAATCACACTGGAGTTTCTACAATGCTGCCCTATCTGTGTGGCAGTTTAATGCTGGTTTACACCCAGCAACCCCTTAGGAACAAATAATATTCATGATTTATCGTTGGGTTTTGCCTTACGCCTATGATTATGATGATGTATGATTTACTGATTGAAGCTCACTCGAAAAAGTAAATAGATGTAGCATCGGTTGTTATGTAAGGCTACATCCAGATTTGGGACCTCACTCATTGTGTGTGTTAGCCACTCTGAGACCCACGGCTGGCACAGAGGGCTCCAGCAGCACCCCTTTGGGTCCCTGTGGTCTGCGCCTCAGCACATAACATCCACTTAGGCCGGTATTTTCCCAGGCTGAGACAACACACCACGGTGGCAGCGCGAGCCACAGAGAGGGCCTGATTAAAGAGTAGGGACAATGGAGGGAGAGAGAGCCGGGGACCGTGGTGGCATTTTCCATCTCCGCCGCTGTCTCCTGGGGGGACCAAGTATGTGCCGTGAAACGTTTGAATTATCCCAGAATCTCTGGAATTCAGACAGAGGCACCGCGGAGAGGACCCTCGACCGGGGATCAAAGAGCTTTGAGAGGAGTGCGGTGGACTGGTGGTGAAGTCGAGTACATAGGGGAGTATGAGTGTGTGTATGTGTGTGTGTGTGTGTGTGCGTGTGCGTGCTTATGTGTTTCAGAAAACTGACTTGAAAAAGATAATGTTTGAATTTGAATCCTATTTTCTTTGATGCCTACATGTCTAAAGATGTTTTCAAAAAAGCCATGTTTGACTTCTGAAGAGGCAGTCATCGTTGAGCAATGAAATACAGGCATGTGGTGAGAGTGTGTGTGAGTGTGTGTGTGTGTGTGTTGCTGTCCTTTTATCCCTCATGGGATCAGATAATGCAATCATAGCCAATCATTGGGAGTCTAATACAGCGGGCGCCCCTCTTCAGTTTGGAGACACCACTTTCCTCTGTGGTGGCAGAGGAAGAGGAAGAGAAAAGCGAGAGGGGGAAACCTCGTCTCTCTCTTTCTGTCTATCTCTCTCTGTAATTATCACTTAATGTTCCTCAGTGATCTGGAGACGTCTGTCTCTCGCTTAGTCCTTTCTTCCCTTGCTGGGGAGGAAATGTATCACAGTCTGAAATAAATCTGCCAGCCTTTTTATTATTGTATATTTAGCACCAGAACAGAGTAGTAAATGGAGCCGTCCCAGACCACAAGCTTCCGGTAGCGCAGAGCCTCAGCGCTGGCTGGCTGTCTTTGCCACAGCCAAGTACAAAGATCAAAGCCTCCTGCACTATATACAGTTAGCTAGTCGTCCTCCAGCGTTGACCTCAAGCAAGTTTTCATGTCTGAGAAAGACAGCGTGTGTTTGTGCCTGAGCTACATGCAGAGCGCATAGAATTAGTTCACTACGCAAATATGCCTTTCAGCATGCCGGTTTTACATGAACATCTGTCGCGTGTAGGTTTCTGAGTGTGTGTATTCGTGTCTGTCTGCATCCATATATCTCTGCGGTGTGTGTCAAGCTTTGTCATGGCATTGTCTTGCTTTTGTTTGATGTCAAAACAGACAGCATTGCATTTACATTTTTAAAAAATGCACAAAGTAGTGGCCTGGGAAGTTGTCTCATGGCAGTCGATGAGCACAATTAGCATCACATATGATCTGATATACTGTACTTGTACCCCAGGGGTGCTATATCCGCATGTTTGTGTTAAAGAGGAAAACAGACATCCAAGGACTACAGTCATTAGTAAATTTACAATGACAAGTGAGCTGCCTAGCAAAATAACACATGAACACCACAGACGCAATAGTTGAAAATGCAAAAAGTAAGAGAAACCGTTTACTAAAAGTAATGGATGAACTGAAATAGTCAGCTAAAAGGAGTAGATAAACTAAGTCAGTGGGGATGGAGGAACAGGTAAAGGTAAATCATACAAACATGTTGCAGCTTCTTCTGCCACTGCAACTGGTAGCAACATCTGACAGGGCTGTGGTTGTACATCAGACGAAAAAGCTTGGGAATCACTGTGATATCTACACAAGATATCGCTTTTTTAAGTTTATATATCAGCTGAAGTGTTCAGATCCATTAGTTTTACTGAACAACACAGACTTCGTTTTGTGCCAGTAAAAAAAAGAATGCATACAGAATACAGATTCAGTGATAAAAGCTTCCAGAATTTCAGTTCTGCTGATTTTTAATAATATAATAAAAGCCATTATTAGGGCCAATAAAAGTGGTATGACTCCCTCAGGAGATGTTCGTCATTACCCTCATCCTTCCTCCATCAAAGTCTCCTTTTCTTTCCCTGTGCACTCACTATAATCCCCTTCTGGGAACACTAAAAATTACCCAGCAGTGTGGTGGCGGCAAGTTTTTATGCCGGTTTTTAAGGGCTTACGCCTGCTCTTCCGAGCTGCCGTCAGAACGAGGTGTCGGCAGGATGCCTCCCTGATAAGGCCGTAATCTTAGGTGTAAAGTTATAAGAGGGATTTGGGGAAGTGAGAGGGTGTCAGAGAGCTGCAGCTCAGGGTGTTCGGGGCAGCATAAAACAGGGATGGAGCACCATCTCCTGGGTTTTACAACTCCGTGAGAGAGCGCCTCTGAACCAGACTGGAATTCAATTTATCCAAATCTCTGAATTTCGAGCTGACCGAGGAACAGATGCATATGTTTCCAGTTTTGAATACATCCTTGCCATGCACAGTTTACTTTCCTCTGAGAACTGCGAGTTTCTACACTGCACGCCTTTTCTCCAGCCACTCACAAAAATAGAAAGCTGATAGAGGAATTAAGCATCACATGGCTCCATGCAATAAAAATTAGTCTCCTCCATAAACTTGAATGATAGTCAGCTCGAGCAAAACTAGTTTTACAGTGGCTAATATTAGCTGAGTCTTAAAAGCCCCGGTCATCAAATCAGGCACAGTTGCATGCATGGATTAGCCCTGAACTCTTTCATTTTTCGCTTTCCCCTTCGTCTCCTCGTCTTTCTCTGCGGCTCATAAAAGATTGCGTCCTGTGTGTGATGTGGTGGAGGAGTGCAGTCAGAATGAACTGATTACGGACGAGGGCCGGCGTGCCTTTGAGTCATGGCACCGAGCGACATTCTTCAAGCGCTTAAAAATAGTAACAGTTGGCTTTTTTTCAGGTTTGTTTTTCTCATTGGAGGACTATGGGGCATCCTCTGTTGGCTTTTTTGGAGACTCGAATCATAACCAGATTCTTCGTTTTTTTCTTTTTTCTCCACCCCCCTCTCCCCCTCCCCCTTTCTTTCATTTTGTTATTGGGAGTTTGTTTAATCTTGTGAAGAAAATTGGCTTAGCGTGGGAAAGGCAGAATTCTTTTGGGGAAAGGTTTTGTTGTTTTAGAGTTGTGCACATTGTTTTGTTGGGGTTTGTTTTTTTTCAGCACAGGGAGAAAAAGTGCCAGTTTGTGCCAAAACCTCATGAAGTACAGATAAAAAGGAGCTGAGTGAGAGGGAGGCCACAACACCACGACAAAGATATGGGCTGTCTAAGCAAAGAGCTTTACAAATGACGATCTCCAGGGGGAAAAGGGGGTGGGGGAGTCAACATGAGGGAGGAAGGGAGTGGAAGAGGAGGAGGGAGGAAAAGAGGAGAAACAAATGTGGATGGATTGGTGGGAGGAGGAGGAAGATGGGTATTGGGGGGAAATAACGCAGAGCAGTGAGGAGGGAGGGTGGGGTGGGGGGGGGTCGGGGTGGGGGCGAGATGAGAGGGGAAACATTCCCCCTTGCCCACATTAAAGACATAAAAAAGAAAACAAACAGAAAAACATGTCTGACATAAAGAGGCTGGTTTCCGCGGCGACAGCACAATGGCTGCCTGTGGCTCTCGGGGCCCTCGCCGTCCCGTCTGGGGCCCGGCACCAGCGAAAGTCACCGCAGTCACAGGGCCCATCAGCATGCGTGTGTGTGTGTGAAACATGGTGAATGTCATCACAGGCCCAGTGCTGTGGGAACCGCCATGAAAGGGACCCCACTCGGAAACCACAAAAGCTCTTTTCTGCTTCTTCTCCTCGGCTTTTAGCCTCTTTATTTATCTTTGCGTAGGGGAGCCGGATGAGGAGGGAGGACTTGCTCTCTCTCTCCCTGTCCTCTCTCTATGTCTCTCGCTCTCTGACAGGCAGCATGACCCATCGCTGCAAGTCCTCCTGCCCTCTTGACACCTCAAATCACAGCAGCCACTATCTCAAACATATATACTGACTGTGTCTAACCCTATTTCTCTGGGGGTTTATTCACACCTCATATCAGCTCAATCAGATCATAAAAACACAATGCAGCCCTTTGGAAACAGCCCATAGGAACAAACCTGGCGTTCCCAAGAATGCCTCATATATCCAGGTTATTCCGAGTGAATCGTGGCGACGGCCAGACAAGCAGTGCCACAGGTCCCAGGCATTCCTTATGTGTCTGAGGGGGCAGATAATTCCCTCATGGGTCCAGCCTGGACAGTGCCAAGCTACTCCGGTGCCAGTTCCCATGCCAATCCAATCTTGACCCCAGTGACTGAGCACTCAGCCACAGGCCGACTGTTATAAAAGCCTCATACCAATAAGGAATCGACAGAGTTTTTGGTTATATGTCAATAGCACTTGCATACAGCAGGGCGCCACGCAGAGCTCCTTTGACCACATTTGGCCTTTCACAAATTCTCCACAGGGATTCTAGACAGTGAACAAACGTTCCATTTGCGAAACACTATTTGATCACATTTGATCATTTGTTGGGATAAGGCATATTTACAAACACCACAGCAATTTAATCATATCTGCCCATATTTTTACTGGAACATGGCCATTTAGGATTTGGTCCCCCTGGTAATATTTATTTGGAACTTGAAACTTGAATTATAGTAAACTTGCTATGATTTCAACTTGTTGCTGCATGTTAACAGTCAATTTTTATATCAGTTCTCAAAGTAGGAGAAGGTGGCACTATATCACAGTCTATATACATACACATCAAAATAAGTGTCTGTGCAGCTTTTGCTAAAACATTATGGCTGATGTGTTTCAGTCAGAGGCTTTCCTTGGAGCTTGGAAAGTACCAGAAGTACTAGAAATAAACATATTCATGAGGTTGTGCAATTTTTGTCTTTTTCTCATTTTGTTTTTCAATATTTTTGTATCAAGATACAACTTCTAATATGATGTTTCTCTAGTGTAGATAGATATCCATATTTGGTGACTCTAAGATATTTTTTTCATTATTGATCATGAAACTTCTCCTAATCCTACAAAACTTCTAAAACCCAATTAAACAATCTAAAAAAAAAAAGCAATTTCACAAAGCTAGAAGTAAGGCTCTTTTTCTCATTTAGTGAAGAATTGACATTTTATGGATGTGAATGACATGAATGTCTTAACTTGCTTTATTCCATTTAGCTTGTTTTTATTTCCTACTTTACTTCATTATTTTAAAATTCCATTTATCTTTATTTTTAAATTATATTTCTTTGCATGTCTCGTCTACATATGTTTTATATCTTTGTACTGTAAATCACTTTGAATTGTGTTGGTGTTGAGAGGTGACATACAAATAAACTTTCTTTGCTCTGCCATGCCTCAAAAATGGCTCTGGTCCTTGTATGATACTGATACTGACACCAGTACTGTTTGTAATTATGCGCTTCTGTGAGAAATAAAATTCACTTTGTTTAATAGTTTACACCAAGTTTACTTTCAACAGGTTTGAATTCTTCTGAGGGTTTTTTTTTTTAAACTGGAGTATCCACATTATAGAAAATAATGTTGCTGAAAGATGGTTTTTTGTTCCTAAAAAACAGAGTACAAATAACCGAAGTCAACCATGCAGTGAGACATATCTGATCAGTTATTCACTTTGACATGAATGTAGAGAAAAAGTCACAAACAAAATATCCTGCTGAGCTGGTTCCATCTCACAGACTTTCAAACAATAGCAATAGTCATGCATCAGAAACAATAATTGCAGCTGAGTGTTTGTGCCTTATAAATTGTGGGTATGCACTGTCCACATTCGTGTGAGGGAGTTGCATGTGTGTGTGTGCTTGTATGAATCAGTTCATGGCCATGGTGTGTGTGTGTGTGTGTGTGTGTGTGTGTGCATGTCCCTGAGCGTTCACACGTTCATATTTGAGTTGCGCATGTGTGCGTGTGTGTGCAAATTGTAAAAGTATGAGCTTGTTAATTTCAATAAGGGACGTTGCCTTGTTGTGGTTTGGAGGGATGGGAGGGAGAGGACTTGAAGTGGCCGACCAAGATCGCCAGAAATCTCCCAGAATTCCATCCCCCCATCCAGTGCCAGCTCTCTCTCTCTTATGTTCCTCTCCATCACCCTCCCTTCACACACCCCCACCATGAAACCATTTTCATAATTAACTTATTTATTTATTCATTCATCTTCTTAATTACTTTCCACTTGGCGCATGTTTTTCATGCAACTTGCCTCATCCTGGAACAACTGGGGGGTGGTGCCGGCCAAAGACGATGAGTGAAACCAGAGTGATTTCATTTTTTGAAAAAATAAAAAAAATAAAAATAAAAAGAGATCGGTGATACAGAGAGGAAAGTTAATCTTTGAAGACAAGGGTGGGTGGGTGACAAAAATAACAACAGAGAAGAGACTGAAGCCTACTTCATAGATGTCTCTTTTCCTTTCAGACTCTTTCTTCCCTGTTTTCTGATGCTGAAATGAGATCCAGATCTGAATTAAGGAATGATTGGTAATGAAAGGATATGTGGACGGGGGGTTTGTTTGGTGAGAGGGAGGGAGGGAGGGTGGAGGGGAAAGAGGGATTTCTCTTTTCTGTTTGTCCTGACTCATACTCACCACACTATAAGCCCCCCTGGTGATGGTCACACTGATTACTGACACTTGGGTATTATAAGCACACACACACATGCATATGTTATAAGTTAGTTTATGATTTTACATATACAATATGATAAAAAAAATGCAGGCAGGCAAGGCTCAGTTAGCGCTGGTGAAAAGTATATCATCTTAAAAGAGAAAGAAAAAGTAACACTTGTAAGAGAAATGAAGCATTATACTTGTTCAAAAAACATACACAAAGTTCTTCTACTCATGCACTTGTAGCATGTTTAAACTAACACACCCTTCCAGTCTGCCAGGCAGGAAGAGACACACTCAGCTGGGCATTGTGTGGAAGGGGGCATGCCACTTGGCCTCCCTCCGTCTTTAACACACACATATGCACACACTGCTGGGTTGGTCAGGCATCGCTCCTAACAACCGGCGCCTGGGTCTCGTGTTTCCATGGCAATCTGTACCAGCAATCTTCCCACGGTGGCAGCGGAACCAAGCGCTAAGTGCAGCAAGCAGCCATGTGTTTGAGTGTGTCTGTGCGAATGTATTCGTAAGCACACAGAGAGCGCTATCTCGTCCAGTGAAGAGCCCAGATGTTCAGACACTCACTGGGCTGAGTCGTCTCTTGACCCCTCAGTGCTCATCTCTGCATACACTGACCCACACACGGGCAGATTAAAAACGTTTGGACTAAGTTGGGTTTGAAAGTCAGCCTCTGAGTTCCAATTTCACTTTCTCAATTAGCAGGATTTCTTGATCTCAAGTAACATGGTCATGTCTATGTCAAAAGTCACTTTTTCAAAGCCTAACATAGTAAATAATAATTAATGCAGTTGTGGGATGGTGCACCCTTATAGTATCAATCTGCAGGAATATTGTAGCTGCAACTCAGTTGAAATACTTAGCTAGAAATGATGATTAAACAGTTAAAACAGTTAGGAAAAAGTTATAAACAAACACTTGGTTAGCTAAAAGTAATGGAAAAAACAGCTGAAATAGCTAAATAGTAATGTTAATAAACAGTTGAAATGGTTAGCTAAAAGTGATCAATAAATAGTTAAAATAGATAAGTGGTACAATTGAAAGATTTTGTTAATAGTAGAATAAAGGTTGTAAGCTGTTGAAATGGTTAGCTAGCTAGCTTGAAATGGATAAACAGTTTAAAAACTTGGTATTAGCTAAAAGTAAGGAAATTGGTGGTAGGCTAGTGAAAATGAATATTGTAACAATTAACACATTTATATGATTCAGCGATGCTAAATAACATACAGTTTATAATCTATTCGTAAGAAAAGATTTGGAAAATGAACTGGTGGTGTTGGTGACTCATCAGACAAGGCTGTGGGGGTATGTCAGGCTAAAAAGTTTGGCAACTACTGGTTATTAGCATTAAAGCAATACAGAGTGTTGTTTAAGGGTAAAAAAAAAAAAAGCAAGACAATAAGATTTTTCAGCTGTCTACGTCATGGTACCCAGAGGGAAAAAACTGGTGTTTTCTCTCTCGGTGGAAAACTGATGTTTTTTCTCTCTGTTGTTTGAATGTCACACACACACACACACACACACACAAACTAGCTCAGTAACTCAATTCTCCAAATCACCTGTGTGATTGTGTGAGAGTCGAGCATTGCATACCATCACACACTCCCCTGCAGATGATGGAGTGTTTTCACAGTCCATCATTCCCACACCTCATCTCTCTCCCTCCCTCCCGTCGCCATTGTTCTACAAAGCAGTATAATTAAAGGAGCAAAGAAAGAGAAAGAAAGGAGGATAGACAGAAGGACGGAAGGAGAGCAGGATGAGATTGGAGGCTAATTGACTGAGGATGACTGAGCAAAGGGGTGGAAAGATGGGGCCGGGGGGGTGGGGAGGGAGGGAGTGGGGAGGGAGGGTGACAAGCCAGGGAAGGGCAGATTAAAGGGAGGGAGGAGGGACAGGGAGAGGAGGCGGGGGAGCCAAAACTGGCAACCCTGCCCCAACTGCCAAAGTCCTATTTTGTCATTGGGTGGCTGTGACAGAGAGAGGGAGCCAAGAGAGAAATAACAGAGAGAGAGAGAGAGAGAGAAAGCGAGAGACTACGATTGGATGCCAGTGATAGAGTAAAAGACTAAAGCAGCTTGTGAATTTTCTTAGTTGTCATGGGCCCTTGGGGGTCGATCAAGTGGCACCGCTGACTCACAGAGGAGAGGACAGAAGACACATCAAGAAACAACAACAACCACAAAAATTGAGCACAAGTGACAAGAAGTAACTAAGGACAACAAAGCTTTTATAAGTAACAGCTTGAGAGAAACACAAGAGAGTGAGGGGCACCCAGGGTGAGTGTCTCATCCAGAGGGGAGACAGTCTTTAGTGTGAGAGCAGCCGACAAGATCACCCAGATCCTTCGGTCCATCGTCCATCCGTCAGTCCTACTGAGGTCTACTGAGGAAGAGGCAGAGACATGAAGAGACCTCACGACTACAGCTCCCCAGACTCGGACACAGACGAGTTTATTGACGTGGGACAAGAAGACAGCTATTGGTGAGCATCCGCCAACCACACCTGAGTTTGCAACACATGCCCTCCAATCACAGTTCAGAGTGAAATTAGATGGTATCCGGATGTAATTAGTGGCTCAAGACAAATTAGCTCTAAACATATTTGCCAGTGAACTATGGGATTTGCAAAGATTTTGACATGTATAAGCTGCCACACACTGAGCTGCAGACAAGCTGACGGACTGCAGGAAAATTTTTTAAATCTGAGAAGGCGATGCGGTTTATAAGACAATAATGACAAACGAGTGACTCCTACTCTCAAAAGTTTTCTGCATTGGGATCAAATCCATTTGTAAATTATTGGCAAATGTACTTAAGTCATTTGAAAGTTTTGACACGCCCTCTAACAAAACCAAAGCTGTCAGTTTCAAGTTTAAACTTGAGGCCTGTGGCAGCAAATTTGCCACATTCACACATCCATATATATATATATATATATATATTCATTGCATTTTCCCTGTCTATGAAACTGTCATGTCATGTTTGCTCCTTTTCTTGCCCGTGTGAGTAAATGCAGAGGTGCGTAGCAGTCATTGCATGCATGACATGCATTAAAATAAGTTTATGTTAAAGAATTGTGAGGCCTGTCATGTCTGAAGCATGGAAACAGTGGCTGAAGATCATATATATATTTAGTATAGAAAATATCATCAGATCAAGTACATAAAAAAATGTTGCGTGAGTCAAGTTTTAAAATGTATTCATCAAGCATTTCTTGGTTAATTTATGACTGCAAATTATGCAACAATATTTCAATCTTTAATCCTTTCCAGTTCAGAAACTCTTTGATGTTGCAAAAACATAAAAATTTAATTATCAGATGAACAGCATAGCAACAGAGAGACAACTCATTAAATTGGGGATATTATAACATATTGTGGGAACATTAGAGGCACATTGTGTGTGAGTGAATACTGAATTTGAATTTGTTTTATTATACTCCACTGTCAAAAAAATACAAATTATTCTGTTCAGTTCATATTGTATTAAGGTACAGGAAACTTACACAGAAACGTATGAACTTGAAACTTGAGTGTTGCATGTTTTTGTCACAAATTCATATAGTCAACCATAATTTGTCTATTATTTGCATGCATATAGCTAAATATATACAGAGGGAATAATCTGGAAAATGTGCCATTACAAATACACAGTGTTTTTATTTGAAAGAAAAAAAAAACGTTTCAACCTCTGAATGTACGTGTGACCCACAATGCCATTCTGCTTAACTGCAGACATTTCCTTACAACCTGTTTGAGTGTTGTGGAAAATGTCTGATAAGCAGTAAAATTACTCTTTACAAGTCATTACACAGTTTTAGGTGCATTAGTCACATTTTTTGGCTAGCAGTATGGAAATGTGGATTAAAGGGAATATTCATTAGCATGTATTTCTAACAGTGTATCTACAGAACACAAAAACACATTCACATGAATATTGGTTACATCACAGGCACTCAGCAAGCCAGTAATGCTAAAGACGGTTTGGATAAATCAGATTGCCATGTGACATGCAAACAGAAGACAGTGCAGCCTTTTCAAGTCAGCCCCATCAAACATAAACCTAAACAAAAACACACAGCTAAATTGGCAGCCTTCATGTTAAAATCTAATAGAAACGCAATAAGTCTCTGGTGGGGCAGTTTTGAAGGGGACTCCAAGCTGACAGGCTCTTTCAGGCCTGTAAGATGAGCGTTCACAAACAAACACAATCCATATTGAGTGACTGTACTCGGAGGAGCTCACATCCCATGCTGCATGCTGGAGCCCCATGCGAGCGAAAGCGTCGCCCCGAGGCTATATAATCATCTTTCTAAAAGTGCTTTCGCTCAGATGGAAAGGAGAACAGCATGTCATTTCACTGAGACTAATGTCCAGAAACGCATTAAACCAAAAACAATCTCGTCCTCCCTCCTCTCCCGGGTACTCCTCTGCCTCTCCCTGCCCAAAAAACAAATTAGATTGAAGGGGGGCTGATGTGCCATCCTGCCTCTGTCTCATATTAAGGAGGGTAATAATAACAATATGCAGGAGAATCAAAGTTACTATATTTCTCTCTGTGCCAGCGCCATCCCCCACATTTCCCTCAACTCTCTCTCTCTATCTCCACGCTACAGCCCAGTCACCGGGTCCATGTCTCCTGGCAGCGCCTCGCAGATTCTGGCTCGAAAGAAGAGAAGAGGGGTAAGTGGATTATAACCTTGGATTGTCATCTTTTTTAGGGCTGTCTTTTTTGGGTTGGTCCTAACTGTCCCTCTGCTCCTCTTGTTTTGTAGATCATAGAGAAGAGGCGCAGAGACCGCATCAACCACAGCCTATCAGAGCTCCGCAGACTTGTGCCCAGTGCTTTTGAGAAACAGGTAACTGCTTACAAATCTAATTCAGTGATACAAGTAATAACCCAGCTTCATTAAATCTGATCTAATCTTCATTTTCCCTTGCAGGGTTCATCTAAGCTGGAGAAAGCAGAGATTCTGCAGATGACAGTGGACCACCTCAAACTGCTGCATGCCATGGGAGGAAAAGGTGAGAATTCTTGACTTTTTTTTCCTTTTTTTTTTTTGTTTCATTAAAATTCACTTTCTAGGTTTTTCTGTGTGTCATTCATTTTCTGTGGAAGACACACAGACACAAAAAGCCTTTGAAATAATGCTGGAAAAGATCTTAAACCCATCAAAAAAGTAGACAAATATATTATTATTGTCTTATTTTTTTGATCAAAAGATTAAAAAGACAGCATGCACAGTAAGTCAACTTTCATGACTAACTGCATTCCATTACCATTATTCAGCGCATGACTAACCTCTCTTCTTCTCTCTTAGGATACTTTGATGCGAGGGCCTTGGCAGTCGATTATAGGACCCTGGGTTTTAGGGAGTGTGTTGGGGAGGTGGTGCGGTACCTCAGTTCCCTTGAGGGGGAGTCCCCAGACCCTATAGGAGCCCGCCTGGTCTCCCACCTCTCACACTGCGCAAGTGAGTTAGACCCTCTCCTCTTACAGTCGCCCCCGGCCTCTGCCTTGCCCTTCCCTCCTTGGCCGTGGGCGTCCTTCCCTCAGATCTCCCCCACCTCGCCAGCCTCCTCCTCACCTCCATTCCCCAACGGGCGACGGGATCTCGCCCTGCTGGGGAGCTACCCATCACCCGCCTCCCTGCGCCTCGCCCCCTTGGCTGGCTGCCAGCAGGGCGCACCGCCGCTCCTCGCGCCCACAGCTCTGGCCACCGTCCACAGGATGCCCTCCCTTGCCGCGTCCCCAGCCCTCGCCCCCTCCAGGCCGACCCAGCCATCCCCTCACTGCGCCACCAGGGCCTCGCCTCTTCCCCTCCCCACCCCTTCCTCTTCCTCTCCCTCCTCCTCCTCCTCCTCTTCTACTTCATCAACCTCTGCTCCGCCGCAAGTCTCTTTCAGGCCCTTTGCGCCTCTGGGGTCTCCCACAGCCCAGCGCAGGGGCTTGAGCGGTTCAGCCAAGGCGACCCAGGGATGGGGGACTGAGATCGGGGCCTTCTGAAGCTCAACTCCAATTTTGTTTTCCAAATGAACTCTGTACAGTGGACATGGAGCTCCCACGTGCACCATGTAGCAAATATGATACCTTTGGAGAAAGTATTGGACCTTTGATGATTGTCTCCACCTTTAAAGGACTCTAAAAGCCATATCAGACTATGGGTGAAGTTTTAGATAAACACAAACAATCATGTATGATAAAAGAATGGAGGAATGTGAAGGAATAGAAGGTTTGAAAAAATGTTCATGATCTTGCTTGACAAATACACACATAGAAGAGTGTCCAACAGAGCCATATATACTATGCTCAACGGGTTGATGTTGAGTTTTCACTGATCTTTTAACAGTGATAATTGTTTTTTTTTTTTTCTCCAAAACATTTATACATTTGATTACCTTTTCCAACTCTGAGGAATGTTTGACAAAAATCTCTATAAAGACTAAGTACCTTTACCTCTGTTCATTTTTTTTTCTCAGTGTGTCTTCTCTGACTGTGTATGCAAATGCAAACATGTAATTGCAGCTACATAATGTGCTATCAACACAAATGGCAAAGAAACAGTTGAAAAGTACTTTACCCATGTACCATATTAGTCTTGTCTGCAATCAGGGCTTGCATGTTCCCCAGCAGTAACCCCCACCGTATCTAAGCTGTCTCCAGTGATGGCTGATGGGAGCTGTGGTCTTGTGGCTGCAGAGGATAAACATGGTGGGAGCTGATGTGATGTTTTTGGGATGCCGCGGCGAGGCAAACAGACCCATCACTTTGCCCTCTAATTGGCAGTCCCCTGTAATTAACTTTACCCTCATATCAGTCTATGTATCTTCCTCTCCTCTGCTGTCTCTCTGCCACTCTCTCTCTCCAATCTTGTGGTACTCCAGCGGATATCTTCTCTCCCTGTTTGTCTGCGCCTCTGTCTCCTCAACAATGGACAGACAGTAAAGAAGAGGGCGAGAGGGAGGGATGGAGAGAAGAAAAGATCTGAAGGGCTGTGGTTGGGTGACTGATTCAGCGTAGACGTTCAATAACAGGGTGGGAGGGAGGCAGGAGACGGGGGTTACGGGGGAGATGAGACGGACTGTCAAGGTTTAAGAGGGCAGAGAGGAGAAATGGTGTGAATCACAGAGAGTCGGCCAGCATGTACGGGGTGCACGAGAAACCCCCGAACAATGATGAATGACAGTTGCAACGAGTTGTTTCTCAAGAAGATCAGCATAATTGTGCCGTGCTTCACCAAAACGGCTCCGTGGGGATGAGAGAGCAGAGAAGAGCCTTTGTGTTTACTGCTGGAGAACGCTTTGAAGTCTACTTCAGGATGCAATGTCTGTGGTCTGCGGTCCAGAAATGTGTGATGTTCCGCAAAGAGCATATTGTTTATTTGAGTGAGTGTGCTAGTGTATGCTCAAGCCAGAGTCATGTGCTCGCTGCCCTCTTTGTGTGTTTGTCTGTGCCTTGCTGAGTGTTTTGTTTATGTGGTGTTGTGTGCACACACGTCTTGTGTGTGTGTGTGTGTGTGTGTGAGTCTTCAGGGCTGGCGTCAGGACTGAACCGCGGTGGCGGCGTGGCTCTCGTGCGAGGCCGGCCGGCGGTCGGACGGACGGTATGGTGGTGGAGATGTTTGCGGAGGGTGCATACGTATACACATACACACACACACACACACACACACGCTTTAAACATAGACACACACAGGCTGGCTGGCACTATTCTAGCCTCTGAGTAGCGGAGCCAGAGTCACCACCACAGCTTCCAGGAAGGACAACCACAGTCACACTGCACTGGGTTTCCCACGGGGGAGGGGAGGCTGGAGGGAGCGGAGAGGAAGGAGGGAAGGGAAAGACGGAGAAAGAAGGAGGGAAGTGCAGTGTGTTTGTGAGTGTGTATGTGAGGCAAGGGTGTACGGAACAGGCCGACGTTGTGGTTCAAGCAGAGGAAAAGAGGAGGGTTCAGTATGCAGGGAGGAGGGCAGAAGTGACAGAAAAAACTGTCTGAAATCAGGAAGTGAGAGGACATTTCTCCCCTGATCTGTAAATAAACTCATCCATGCATTAGTACACATTCTTTTATCGCATTAAACGTGACCAATTTTATTTGAACATCTGTTTCTATTTGTGTGTGTGTGTGTGTGTGTGTGTAAATGCGTGTGTGTGTGAGTGAGAGAGAGAACTGTGAGCTCTCCAGGGAGAATCCAGACATAACATCAGCCAATTTGAAACTTTACTAGGAGGGTGATTGTAGTGACATGTTTGAGATAGCAGTGGCATAGAATGCAAATCAATAACAGCATCACACAATTGGGTGCCGTATTAATTCTATGGAAGAAGGATTTATGAGGGTACAGATCCTAAATTAAACATACATGATTTCTATGTGCCTTTTTACTGTTGTATCTGTCTCAGTTTCTCCATTGTACAGTGGCTAATTCAACTCTATATTTACATTATGTTTCTGTGTACCTGCATGTGCAACACACACACCTATATGCAGCCTCAGACAAACTCTCAGTGGGACATGTAAAATGGCGGTCATGATACTGGCAGCTCCTCTGACACTCCTCTATATGTCATCTGCCAGCACATTGCTAATGCTCAGAGCCTGCCTGTCTGCAAGAGAACAGGTTAGACTGCTCCTGGCTAACCCACTCTACATAGCTGCTGCTAATCGCTAGCGATTAGCGACTAGCTTTTAGACATAATGGAACATATAAGAGCCATATATCCATCAAGAGATGGTGGAGACTAAAATAGAGCCCTAAAAGCAGGTAGATATTAGGCAGGGTTCATCCAGTGACCGAAACATGATTCTGTTTTACGATTGTTGTAAATTGCTAGTAGCCAATATATCTTCAAACAGGTTTAGAAAAAAGGCCTCAAATATCAAATGATGCTTTTATTAATTTGCTTTTGCTAAAGATAGAAAAGACAATATAAATAGATATAAATAATAACAAACCAAATGGCACAACTGCCTTCTTTGTTCCTGAAATTCTCCCGTGAAATTAACTGTCATGGTAAAAAACAAAAAACAAAAAAAAGAACGATCTGTGTACTGTTTAATAGACTGTAAATGCTAAAATAAATGGTTGCCACCCTCATTTCTATATCAGAGAATAGGTTTAAAGTAAAGTTTACTCCATGTTTAGAAATCCACAGAAAAGCTCAGACTACATTCCTAAATAAATGGAAAAAAGAAATACATATATACTATTGTACATATACATTTAGACAGATTTTACATATAGTGGACACCTGCACTTACATGGTTATATCAAGTAACCTAAAACTGTACATGTAGTGAGAGAGGGCAAATGTGGTTCTGATTTGTCAGTTTAGTTTAGTCAGCACTAAATATTTTCACACCGACCTTAGGCTTTTCAGGCACTCTTCCAACACAGTTAGAAGTAAAGCAGCAGTGGTTTATACATACCTATAGTGTAAATCATGCTGTTAAAACTACACTTTTCGCCACGTGCAGTCGTCAAAGGGTGAACCACGTCAAGGGACAAAGCCACTTCTCTCAACCAAAAATTTTGTAAACAATTTGGCCATTATGTCTTGAGGGACTTGCAAGTAGGAAGAGGTTGTAAAAAGCAGACATTGTGGTCCAGAAGGGGACAGTGGCAGGAGAAAAAGTGAAGGTAAGCCTCTCATGTATCTTTCAATGAGTCATTTAGACTGCCTGCTGCTGAATCATTTATTGGGATTATATATTGATTTTCAGTTATCTGTGGATTATGAGTTTATTTGACTGTCTGATTGTCGTTGGATACAAACAATGTGCTAATAGTGGCAGTTCCTCAGGAGAAGCCAGACACAGCATTGTGGCAGTAACTTTGGGAGGAATGGGCATGAGTGACCACCTTGAGATAGCAGCAGCGGCTAGAATGAAACAACGTAACCTTAACATCTTTATTGATGAATTCTGCTTGAAATATATTACATATCTTTACAATGACAAGTATGGCTACAGGATTGAGTTACTGTTACATGGTTCTAGATCCTGAATGAAACATACAATGTTTTGTATGCATCTCTGTGTTATATTTGTATTTGTGTGCATGCATGTATATACATTAACATTGTGTAAGTGATACTAGACTCAGCAATGGCGTAGGTGTAGAACTGGCAGTTGGGATCCTCCAGTACAGGTTTCCATTGCGCCTTAGCATTATTCACCAGGAGGCGAAGGTCAGAACCTGTAGATTTATCCCTTCAATAGTCTTCTTAGCATACTCTGTTGGGAGAAGTTGGGCTTATACTACCTGCTGCAGGTTCGCTTCACCCAGAGACTCAGTGCAAAAAATAAACAGAATACACAAATACACAGTCATATTTGTTAAATGGTTTAATAATTGGCATGGAACAGATTTGGAATGTAGTACGTACTATTATCCAACTGACAGAGAAAGCGTGTGAGTAATCAGATGTGACTCTTTCTTCCCAGCTGTGGCATTATTTTCAGCCATATTGTTTTTCAAGTAACATTTAAAATTGTTCACAAAACCCCAGTAAAACTGAGTAAATGCTTAAGAAATTAGTGTGAAGACTTGGTTTGGGTTCGGTCTGGTTAAAGTTCAGGTTAGAGTAAGTGTGTGTATACATGTCACTCTAGGAAAGTTGTCAACACACACACCTGTCATAGAATAGGAACATTGTGGATAGGCGGGCACAGTGTCTGACAGTGATGGGAGGGCAGCGAGCAGAGACTCAATCTCGTGTCCTGGAAGGTTTGTCTTTGGAAAGAGCACCTCACAATCTGTATAAAACAATAGTAACATGAGAAAACAAGCACAGCAGCCTGCAAGTGTTACTACAACCAATGCAACCTTTATTAGATTTTTTTTTTTTTTTTTTAACCTGTGCTGGAAGTATTCATATGATTTGTCCACTGTATGGGAGAATCAGATACCATCAACCTCTGCACTACTTCAGGTGTCCTTGAGCACTGGCCAGCTGAATTTAAGGTGGCACTTGTCTAAACATGAAAGATAACAGTACATGATATATTGCTGTAATTCACATCAGCGGGATAGAAGAATAGGGACAACAACACTTGTCCATATGGACAGGGCTAACAACACCTGTCAAAATACTGAATTGAAGCTGAAGGTGCCGAAGCGTTCAAAGACTTCAATACAGGGCAGCTCAGTGGTGTGTAGGCTGCTAATATACTCTGTCTTTCTTTGTTTGTTTTTGGGGTTTTCTCATGGGTGTCTATCTAAGACAACTAAACCCCAAAACACATTATGCCCACTGATGTTGTCTTAACCAGCATTTCTGCCTGCAGCCTTTATTAAAATAAATAAGATTAATTAATTAAATCTGCTGCATTTTACCCACCTGTAGCTTCTCAGGTGTAAAGTCATCAGTGAGAAAGGTAAAGAACTGACAGGCAGGGGTCATGTGTGCAGGCTCTCTGGCCTCCTCATAGTCTACTGTGAACAACTGTCTAGTCTGCTCCGTGAAGTGCACGTGTTGATAGACCTGGGGCAGACAAGGCTCTGGAGATGGACAATGAGCAGAGGATTAGAAGGTGTCATCCCACATCTTTAGTTACTAATGGTTTCATCATGGTTTACAAGAACATATGCCTATGGGTCTGGGTGGCGGGATCTGAGAGAAAGGCGGGTGATACCCTGCTTTGCAACCTGGACATGGGCTGTCCAGGAGGGGTGGACTTGAGAGCAGTGGAAGTGCCTGGTGGAGAGGGCAGGTGGTCTAGAGTGAAATGTTGTACTTTTTATTTCCACTACCTTTATTGCATAGTATCAGTTACAAGTTGCTTTATTCTGATAAATTAGCAGTCCACTTTGCACACAAGCATTGTGTGTACATATGCATATACATTTTTAAAAAAATTCATTAATTTATCATAATCAGTTACCTGTTGTATCAACGGTGCAGTCAGGCCTAATAAAGGGAAAAGAAGAGACAGGCAGGTGCTGGGTGCACAAGTACTGAAAACAGTGATCCGCATCAGGAAGAGAACTATATGTCACAGTCTAGAAATCAAGTTTTCCTGGGCTGATGGTCACAACCTGAGGAAAGGAAAGACACACAGACATATTCACCTGTATATATATACACATTCACAGTTAAATAGATTTTACACTAAGTGAGTAAGTGAACATACCAGCACTTTCAACAGTTTATATATTACCTTCTGACTAAAGGGAGAACCACAGAGGCAGAGCAGAGCCACTGAAATGAAGTGCCTCCCATCTTCAGTTTGAAGACAGTGAATTCTTCAGTCAGCAGTCAAAGGGTGGTTCTGTAACAGAGATTACCTAGAGGACTGTATTGCCTTACACATTTATACCTCCCCAGTCGGTTGCATGACAGTTTGTTGACACCTCTCAGTCATTGGTTGGCAGTAACACACAGTCTAGCTGACCTGATGGGTAAAAAAAATTGGTGCAAACACATGAGCTGGATCAGCAAGTGCCAATATTCATTAAATGTGTGTGCAGGACAGTAGAGTGCAGCTGATAATTAAGCAAATATACTGTATGTTGATCATTTGTAGAGGAAATATTGATGAAGTCCTTAAAACAAATACACTAAAAAGTATGAGACCAGTGTTTCTATCATTATCTCTAGGTCTTGATTTTAGCTAAATTTGGTGGTTGTTCAAATGTATATGTGATCCCCTGCTGATCAAGCAAAACACCTCTCTGTAATGCAAACACAGCTCAACAGCACCACAAACTACAGCTTCCATGACCATATGTACATACAGCCCATACATTGGACTACCTATTTAACATTCATAAACTGATATACAGTCATTTGGTAAATGCTATAACTACAATAGTTGTAAACTTTGAAGTAAGCATTAAATAATATATTTATTAACAAGCACAACTCCTCATGTAGGCACTTATAAGTAGTTGACAAATTCTATACATTACACTTACAAATGTTCTTATACCTGTGGACGTTACATTATAATGTGATAAAATATAAAAAAAACTTTTTATGAATATATATACATTATTTATAAATTCTGAATAAAGTAGGCGTTAAATGAAGGTACAGTTAGAACCCTCTAATAAAAATTCTACGTCTCTGCCTCATCCATCAGCTAATATCAAATGTCTCTCTGTTAGCAGAGAGGGACAGGAGTTAATTCCTGCTTCCAGCCAAACCAGAAATGCTGTAGCTTCCATGACTGAACAGAGAATAAATACTATGCTAGAATAAAATTCCTGAATGATAACAATGTTTGTTTTTCTAATATTTGATTTGATAAAAACAAATCTTAGTAAGGCCTAGTTCTTACATAGACTTGTTGAAGAAAATGGACAACAGGCCTCATTGAAGAAAAATAGCCATATCAGGCAACTAGACTGAATTATACTGAAGGGTATCAGTTAAATCTACATGAGTACATAATCAGTATCCCAGGACTGGCCCTCTCTGTACCTAATATTTTGCAGGTTTTGTAAGCACTACCATACATATAATCACACGTCACCATCGACCTGAACATAACAGAATGGTATCATGTCATCTTAGCCCGTGTGTCACCAGTAGAAACAAAAAATGCATTTACAGCTATAAAGTTTGATATATCCCATACACACAGTGTAAGAGAACACAACAGTTGTATTTGCATTTCAACCTTCTTCTTACTTTAAAGCTACAATGTCACTGCCTAGCCAATTAAAAATGGTTACAGTATCATTTATATTACAAACTTGACCTACGTAGTTGCATGAAAGAGTGTCAGGTGGTGTAACTGACTAAGTTTCGTGGTACCTTTAATGTCTGAAGGAGGAAATGGGTAGAAATTGGTAGGAAACACAGAATGGAAACAAAACTATTATTGTTTAAGAGAAATCTACAAAAGGCAACATTTACCCATTCTACACAGGTATCGACACCTAACCACAAATCTCCAGTAAAGAAACAACAGGAGGAACGAGGTGGAACTTATCGTTATACTAGACATCATACACATAGTGTGTACATTTGCTCAGCCTAGCTTACAATTGATGTTAGTACATTGTCTGTGGTGAATAAACACAGACAGTACAAACAGTCAAACAAATTTATTAATGTGAATAAGGCAAAGGCAAGATTCCTTCACAAGTTGTTTGAGCACACCTTCATTTTGTACCAGATGCACACAGCACTGGGATGAGCATTAGTGAAGAACCACTGGATAAATAAAGGGTGATTGTGAGGACAGTTGCAATAACAAAATCTTGCTTGACTTACACTCAATTAAAACTCTGCCCACATTAATCAACATATTCTAATGACTGTATGCAAGCTTTATTCATGAGGGATGTTTTTTAAACATGTTGTTCTCATCCTCTAAATTGTAAAGCCAATACAAATGCATCAAATAATACTTCTACACACTTCTACATTTTGAATTATGAGGATGAGAACCGTTGACCCATACAGCAGGCATTGAAGGCGAGGCATTCAGAACTCTACTGCCCCAGATTTTAAATTGTGTCATGGTGTTAAAGTAGGTATGTATGACATCCCTGATATTAGCATACATACATCATATTTCTTTTCAGAACTCATTTTAAATATGACCTCAGCTAATTGAGAGAGAAGTCTGGTTGCTCATAAATGTTGGGAGTGCCCATAGCCAAATGGTTGAGGGCATGGCACCACATAGGCGTCAGTGGCTCCTGAAACTAGCGGGTCCCCGGTTTGACTCCTGATTCGTTAGACCTTTGCTACGTGTCACTTTTTCTTTCTTTTCCCTGTTTCTCTTCTCTCACTGCCTGTAAGGCTAAAAGCCCAAAAAAGAAATAATTAAAAATAAATGTAATAAATGTCACCAGTAGGACTGTTAATTTTATCTTGAAAAATCCTCCACCTACATATCGTAGTGCATTTTCCACACATTATTTGAAACTTGGGCATTATTGACTGAAACATTTGACAGAGGCACGGTGAGGGCCGGTGTAAAACTTTAGAGTTTGGTGGATCACCAGCCCACCAATTTGATGGCCTCTGGGATTTGACATGGAGTGACATTATTTTTCTGATCTATTGAGTATCTCAATGCCAGGCGGTAGCACACAAAATAATGAACTTATGACCTTCTCATAGATGAAACTGTGAACCAAACTCATTTCCTTATTAATCAAAGGTGCTTGAGCAGCTGTTTCCCATCATTCCCACTTTAACCTCCCTGAATATATTTGACAGCCATAATTACTTTTCAGATAAGATTTACATCAGGAATTGCACTTAATTCTATTTAGCATTTATTAACTCTACAAACTTTTATAAAATGTTTTTTCAACACATTATAATGTAATAAGTAAGCAGAAAAGAAAGGTATTAATGTTACTCAAACAAAGTAACTTCTTCTATGAGCGCAATGGGCTGGTGTATAAACAGATAATAAATTAGATAATAATTGTAAAATATATAATACGATAATTGTAGCTGTGTGCCACTACATTCTGTGTTTATAAACCTATAATTAAATGTGTATGTGCTGTAGAAATGTTAAATACTTTCAAAAAAAAAATCCATTTGGGGTTCCTTGTCATGTCTCCAATGTCTATGGTTATGGCCTTTCAACGAAAAATCTCAGATAGTTTCCCTTAGACAGCTGTTCAAGTGACATTCCCTCCCAAATTAGGAATCTACACAGACTGTGGGGTTCATTCACTGAATAGCAGCAGTATTCAAGATGAAGCGAAATAATCCAGTTTGAGATGAGATGAAAGTACCCAATATTGAACATTTTCTTTTGTTTTATGTATCTTGTGAACAATCTCTGCGTTAGTTCATTAAAAGTTGGTGTCAGAGATTCTGTCTTGCATACCAGCATCCTGAGCTAATGGCACTGAGGTGTCTTTTGTGGCTACCAGCAATTAAATGCTCTATATCACAGAATGTAAACTTTTCTAATGATAGAGCTCTCCATGGCTGTGTTAAAACTACGATCCCCAAGAGTAGAGATAAGTGTTTTAGGATCAAATGAATTAATCTCTTATTCTACTATTAAAAAAAAAAAAAAAGAAGTTTGTTTTGTTAAGAGCTACAAAGACAGATAACATCAGGAATGAGTGGGTTTAATGGGCATAGTAGTAAAGCTGGCCTGTTTTATGGTCAAAAGACTGTTAAACTGTTAGAATAAAAACCCTGATCTTTAGTTTGCAGAAAATATTTATTTCAGATATATGGTTAAAAACCATTGCAATTGAAAAATATTAATAGAATTATCCATCCATCCATTATATCTGCCAAGAATTGAGGCTGGAGCCTATCAGCTGACATTAGGTAAGTGCGGTACACCCTGTATGGATCTTGATCCATCATGAGGCCAAAACACATATAGACAAACAACCATTCCTCACATTTCACCTCGTGCAATTTAAGTCACAATTAACCTAACATGTTTTTGGACTGTGGGAGAAGCGGAGTTCCTGGAGAACATGTGAACCTGTGGGGCGACAACTGCTTGGCTGCTAACCACTGCACCACCATGCAGCCACAGGACTTATCCCAAAATACAACTAAAACAAAACAAAACAGGCGTTATTTTCTTTGTTTAGTTTTACTTTGAAGTCTTGATGTCAGCACTCCTCATTTATCAGATTCACAGTCCTATCAGCTGACTTAGAGCCAAAAATACAGATTTGATTTGTTTTATGAAGAAATCAGGCCTCCAGGAAAACGAAACACCTCCCTGTTCATTTAAATATGTGTACTATCCTCAATTAATTAATAACCTGCAGTGCTGTTTTAAATCAGTAACATGAGAAAACATGCACAGCAGCCTGCAAGATATTTACCACAACCAATGCTGCAAATCACTATTTACTACTTAGTTTACCTAGTAGGGTTTGGGTAGTGTCATTCTGCCACAGATCTCAGGCCTGTTTGTCTATATACCCCTTATATACATGTGGACCCAGGCAGACTTATTCTGCAGTTGTTCTCTCTATGTGGGCCTTTTAAGGTCAATTGCATTTAGATGTATTTGGGTATCTTCCAGTTCTATTTTAGACCACTGTTCCTGATGTGGGGATGGCAGTGTCTGTAGGTTGATTGGTCTTCTATTGTAGTGCAAACTGAGACTATCCACACACACGGTTACCTCAGACAAAGCACGCCTTCTTCAGTATGTATGTGTGATTTCACAATCAGATACAGGTGGGCTTAATTATAGATATGCAGCTAGCACAACAGGTATAGTATGTACATGTATATGCAATGCACCTCCCTCTGAAAATGTCCATGTAATGTAATTGACACCAACACCTGCTGCTATAAATTACCTGTACTGCTATTAGTTTATTTATTCGTTGTAGCAATTAATACTGCAATTATCACTACTATCATTACTACTACTGTATTATTAGGTATCCCTTGTTTTACCCAACATGTTGTTATGCTACCCCACCAGTTGGGCAGATGGCCTCTGGTTCTGCTTTCTGCCTCTTAAAGGAAGTTTCATCACACTGTCGCCTGGTCTTGGTCCTTGGTGGAACAGTTGGGTCTCTCTTTCTTAAATACCTATTTTAAAAGAGGGCCTGTAGTCTGAACCTGCTCTATATGAAAAGTGCTGTAGGATGACTTTGTGTGATTGACTATATAAATAAATTGAATGGGTGGAATTGAACCTTAGTTAGGATTTTTTTTGTTTTTTGTTTTGTTTTACCTGTGCTAAAGTGTTCATGATTTATCCACCAGGAGAATCCAGATACCTAAACCAGTCTTGCTATTACTGCTTAGAGTATTCTTGGTACTGGCCAGCTAGTTTAAGGTGCTTGTTCTAAACACAGAGGAAAAAGAATAACAGTACATGATTTGATGCTGTAATATATATACTTGCACAACAACACACACCCTGTCAAGGAGTGAGCAACAACACCAAAGAAAAAAAAGCTGTTGAAAGACTTCACCATTAGTACTGAACAATTCAATGCTGGAAAAATATACTATTCAATTTTTCATTTTTATATTTTACTTACCTGTACTTCTCAGTGTAAGTCATCAGTGAGAAAGGTAAAGACTGACAGGCAGGAGTCCTTATTGTTGTTGGTCTGACCTCCTCTGGTCTGCTGTGAACAACTGTCACCGTCTGCTCCGACAGAAGTCCATGTGTTGATAGACCCTGGGGCAGACCGCAAGGCTCTGGAAGATGGACAATGAGCAAAGTTAAGAAGGTGTCATCCCGGCTTTAGTTGCTAATGGTTTTCATCAACGGTTTACAATGGCTGTATACCTACTTGGGTCTGGGTGGCAGGATCTAAGAGAAAAGCCGGAGGTGATACCCTGCTTTGCAACCTGAACCTTGGGCTGTCCAGAGGGAGTGGACTTGAGGAAGCAGTGGAAGTGCCTGGTGGAGAGAGAGGCAGGTGCTTTATTGCATAACATCATTTACTGGTTACTTTGCCAGATTCTGAATAATCATAAAAAAAATATATAATCAGCAAATAAATGATGACATAGTATTTTAGGTTTAGATAAGAGTTTATTAATCCACATGGAGAAATTCCCAACCCACTAAGCATTTATATTATATACAGTACATGCTGTGGAAGCATATATATGTGTGTAAAGTATTTCAAATTAGCCCTTCCTATACTAGATGCAACATTAAAGTGATGTACACATTAGCGACTTGAAAATTCTAATAATATAAAATATATGCCTCTGAAATGGGTCATTCTGTACATGGAGTCCTTTTACTTTTGCCACTTAAGCTATAATTTGAAGCTAATACTTCTGTATTTTTTTCCTCCATAAAATTTTCAATACAGGCCTTGTACTCATAACAGAGTATTTCTACACTGTGGTCTTGCTTCATCTACTTGAGTAGAAGGTGTGATTACCCCTTCTACCACTGCTAAATAATGACAGTCATTGTGTCTCTGTAGATTGGTGAGCAAACTATCTAATTATAAAACGGTTGAGAGCTGAACTATACTGTCACCCTGGAATTTGTTTCTATATTTAAATATTGCTAAAAACATGCAGGCCTGCTGCAGTTTACTGGACTGTCGTCACACTGTCGTCAGCTGACTCTGGCTATTACTGATCTGGAGACTGAAGAGAGATGGACTGAAAAAATATAGATATATTATGCTTTAGTTCAGGGGTCATAGTAACTCATACTACATTTGCTGAAGGACCAGAATTTTTCTAAGCAGACACTACTGGGGCCAGACTTCCAATTTAAAAGAATCCATTTATTTAAGCATAATTAGCTTATTATTGTTTAATATTTTCACTTTCTAACAAAGTTCAGGCAGTTCACAGAGGAGTGATGGTAAAACTCTATAATTCTGGAAATGTCACTGAAGGATGTAGTCCTGATAAGTAGGAAATATTAATCAACAGTTTTGATGCTATTCTTCCTCTGCGACAGCTGCCACAGCAGCACTATGTGAAGCCTGGAAATATTCCAATTAAGTTAACTGGATAACTAATCACACTGGTCGGACTGCTCAGGTTATGGACTGTCTTTATGTGTCCTCAGGACAAACTGTTTAAAAGGTCAGAGGGAGAGTGAGACAGAGAGAGCACAGAGTGGAGAAAGGGGCCAGATGTGACTGCCAGTTGATGATCACACAGTTGATGATTTTAGTTGTTTTAGTTGTTTTAGTTGTTTATACATATATATTATATATTATATTCATGAAAACAGCAGTGTTGCTCACTTGATTGTAATGTAGTGTAAATCAATTTTAAGTGCCTAGTATTAGAATTTTATGAAGCTCTTCTGGTGTAATTGAATCATCCAGAATTGAAGAAAGATCAGTATTAATATCCTGTTTAATACAAACAGAGACAGACTAGGAGGAAACAACAGGAGGAAGTAGATGGGATGTATGGTAAGCAGCGAAACAAACATAAGTATGTGTTCATTTCTAGCTAGTTTACAGCTTATGTTAGCACATGGTCTAATTGTGCTTATTAAACACAGACAGTGCAAACAGTCACACTGTCAAATTTGTGTGAATAACCCCGGGCAAAAGATATCTTTGCATTTAATCTGAACACACCTTCAAGTGTCACTAAAAACCCTGTGTATAAATAAAGATTAACACAGCTGTGTTATGTTACCGTAGAACAAACACAAGTAGAGTAACAAGGAAGTTACAAAGATATCTGTTTTTTGTTTTTTTTCTGTGAGAGTGTTGACAGTTGTGAGGCGAAAGGAGATGAGGAGAAAGATAGATGGGAGACATGGAACAAACGTCCCCAGCTATACTTAAACAGTCAAATGTTGCAGTTCACTGTCAGCACTTTAAAGCAGCATTAGGTGACTATTTTACCTTAAAATAACAGATGACACTGACACCTCTGGCACCTGTTTCATTCTCACTCTGTGCCCTGAGCACCTGTACTTGCGCTACGTAACATAAGTGGGTACAATGAGCATCATGCACTTCTTTATGCCACTATGTCACACACCACCAGGTATGGGTTTTCAGCTAGGTATAAGAAGAAGCTAGCTTGGTAATTCTTTCTTTAACCCCTTCGGTGCATTATGTAGCTCACTGTGCAGTGGCTTGTTAGTTTGATATCTCTTAATTAAATAACTAGCCTTAAGACTGTATTTATGTCATAGCTGATCATCAACAGAGAAAAGTTACTGTACATACATCACTTAGGGACATTTGCAAGAATTTGTAACTGCATTATGGTCAAACATCTCCACTTTGGTCTCATCTGTCCAAAGGACTTTGTTCCAGAAATTTGTTGAAATGTGTTTTATTCAGATGCAACCTTGCAAACCTAAACCATCCTGCCATGTTCTTTTTAAAGAGAAGAGGCTTTCTCCTGACGACCCTTCCAAACCAGCCTTAAAATGCTAACTGAGGCCTGTAGTGTCTGAGGTGTGGCTCTTGGGTTTTTTGCAATTTCTCTGAGCATTGCCCTTTCTGACCTTTGGGTGAATCTGGGTCATCTGCTCCTGGGAAGATTGACAACTGTTTTGAATGTTTTCCACCTGTGAATGATCTTTTTCACTGTAGAATGATGAACTTCAATTGTTTGGAAATTGCCTTTTAAGCCTTCCCAGATTAATGGACAGCAACAATTGCTTCTCTGAGATCATTGTTTATGTCTTTCCTCCTTAGTATTGTGTTAACACACATCTGTATGCTCCAGACCAAACTGCCAAAACTTCTGCTTTGATAGAGGTGGTCACACTTGCTGCAGATCAATAATTAAGGGCATTTGATTAGCAGCACCAGGCAACTACTTACTCTCGTAATTCCTGTGGAAACAGTAACAATGTACTTAATTTTTCACACAATGCTTCTGAATTTTGACCTAGTTTTTGTTGAATAAACAATGACACAGTGTAATGTGTCATGTGTTGTTGTTCATCTGAGGTTGTATTTACCTCATTTTAAGATCTGCTGAGGTCTAGATGATTTTTTTATTATGTCCTGATATGTTGAAACATAAATTTCAAAGAGGATGTACTTTCTTTTTTACTTGACTTTGCTGCTCACTGAGGTTTATTTCAACTACCCCTGCCTCCAGAGCAACCCAGTCCTCAAAAGATGATAATATCATTTAAACTACAGATAACATTATCCTATCTTGTCGCTTCACAGTGGTCTGTCAGTGTATGCAAAACACTACTGGCTTTCTATTGGCTTATGGAACTTGAAAATTGTATGTGACTCCTCTTCCACTGTCATATAACATTACTTACTGGTATGTACCAATTGTGATTAACTAATGCTAGTGCTTATCCTATTTTACTGACAGATACCACTGTCTACTAGTACAGTGTGCCACTCATGTTTCAGTGTTAGGTGACCTAGCGATGTCAGATCAGACAGAGTGGTTTTCATTGTGTTCATCTCTTCCTGTTGAACTGATACAGTTCCAAGAAGTTGTCTGTTTCTGCCACCTGCTGGTGTAAACATGCTCCTGCAAAGCCCCAATATTGTGTGTGTGTGTGTGTGTGTGTTTCTGTCTTAAGTTGCATTTGAGGACAAATTTCAGATGACAACTTGTCCAGTTGGGGAAAAAATCTGTGTCCACATTTGTGTGCGTGTGTGGACAATATTACTCCCATACTTCACTTACATCAATCATGAAACATGGTGAAAATCAGATGACAGTGAAAAAAACCCACCTTATTTCACAGCAGTATGCACAGTACAGTATGTATGAATTTCTACTAACATTAAAAATAATAATAATAATCTGTCAGGTAATTGTTTAAATGTCATTTCCTTTTAATTTGATACATTTCAGCAAATGGAAAGCTTCAAAATACAGGCAATTGCCTTTGCACGAGTTTAACATGATTTATTGTATGTAGGAATTTACTGTATCTTATGATTAGATCTGATGCCTGAAGACTGCTCTACTTCATATTATGTAAGTAGTAGAATGTAGAATATTATTTAAATATCATTGCTCCCCTCATATGTACCTGAGGGAAGTGTGAGTGTGTTGGTGGGACATGAAAGTTAGACGTAGTGGACCAAGCTGAATAAGGAAAGAGAGGGATTCAACATGGAGTGAGGAGGGCAGTAGTACCAGAAAAGATAAAAATAGGGGGATGGGAGAAGATTTCTACTCTCACATGTAAATAAACTCATCCACACAGATTGCTTACTACTGCATCTTTTATTAGATCATTTGTGTGTTTATCTGTATGTGTATGTGTGTGTGTGTGTGTGTGTGGGTAGAGCCCACTAGCTGCAGCCCCTCAGGGTGAAGCCAGACACAACATTGTTCAGTTTGGTAACTTTGGGAGGAGCAGGCATCGTGATGACACGCTTGAGATAGCAGCGGCGCCTAGAGTGAAACAGTATTAACAACAGCATATTTGATTATGCTCCATAAATACAGCTGTAATCAAATTCTAAAGTGGGGCTACAAATGTGTCTGACTGATGATCAAGTTAAATGTTACATGATTTCTGGGTATAATCTGGATTCATCGTTCAATTTAATGAAAAAAAAGAAGACAATATTTGTGTTCACGCAGATTTGCATGCATACATAAAGAATACTGTACCAGTAATCACTGTCAAAGAAGGTTTCATTGACGTAGGTGTAGAACTGGCAGTTAGGATCGGCAGTACACGTCGTCTGACACGTGTCTGGATCATCCATCAGCTCAAAGCGAATGTCAGAGCCTTGGAAATCCACTCCTTCGTGAGCCAGCTTAAGCCAGTCTGTTAGCAGAGAGGGACAAGGTTAGACTGCTCCCGGTGGCCAAAAATACTACACTACACTAACAATAAACTGGAAGGATAGATGGATAAACATTTGTGTGTCCCACATGATTCCTGTCTTAGTCAGAGTGTTTATTTGTTTCTGAAATGAATGAAAACTGTTGCCATCCATTGAAAGGATCACCACAGTCATTAGGATTCATACTGCCAAAATAGTTAATAGATGGTCTGTAGTGGTTGGTTAGTGATGCGTACTGTTATCCAGCTGACAGAAGTGCACTGGAATGCCAGATGTGACTCCCTGTTTGGCTCTGGTCACCATTTCATTTCCATTGGTCTTCATGTCACAGTTGAAGTTACTGCTGCAAAAATAAGGAAAATGAAATCTTAAATATAAGTGTGTCTAAGTATTAAAGTAGAGAACAGATTTGACTCCAAAGGGGAACTAAAAGTCTCAGGACAGTTGAGATGCTGTTCCAAGAACAACAATATACAGTAAATTAGCACTTTGTAGTTACTTAACTCTGACACAGTTTGTCAAGCCCACACTACCTGTCGTAGGAGAAGTAGGTACAGCGTGGATGAGCAGAGCACAGGGTCTGACAGTGTTCAGGAGAGGCAGCGGGCAGCGTCTCCAGGTTGTTTCCTGGGATGTCAGTGTTTGGAAAAAGCTTGTTCTGACATGCTGCACAAAACACAGGTAATACAATAAGAAAGCATGCACAACAACCTGCAGGACGTTTTTCTTTTACAACTTTTGTCGTGAACGTTTGCGTACCTGGCTTAAAGAATGGAGTTAGTTGTATTTTGTGGGAGAATCCAGAAACTACACCGTCCTTTCTCTCTACAATAGGAGTCCTCGGTACTGACCAGCTGTATTTAAGGTGACATTTATATCTAGAACAGAGCAAGAAATGAAATGATTACTGTAAAAAATAAATAAATAAATAAATGTTCATTTGGAAAACTGTAGGACATTCGTGCTGGTTGCCCCAATAAACTTTGTTTTTCACAAGTTCTTGTATCATCAAATCCTCAACAATAGAGGTAGCAAGTGTGAAGTTAGCAACATCAATAGAGCCACAATGGCCACATTTATGGGAAATGCCCCAAGTTGAAAAAAACTGAAATTATCCTTTAAGGTGTGTACCAGATAACTGTGACGCCTCTGGTTCATTTTTGCTGCATATCAAAAAACAAATCATCCGGCACTGCTAATATTTCTCCACTGAGGTTTATCTCATCTGATTACCTCTGCCTCCAGAGCAGCCATGTCTTCTAATTTATTGAAACTTCAATAACCTGCAGTGTAACATTATGTCATCCACTTTTACCTTATCTTCTCTGGTGTGAAGATGTCATTTACAAAAGTAAAGAACTGACACTGAGGGTCCTGCGTGCAGACCCTCTGACACTCTTCATGGTTGGATGTGAACAAAGTTCTGTAGTCTGCCCCAAGGAAGTCCACGTTCTGGTACACCTGAGACAGACAAAAGCCTGGCAGACAGACAGCCCAACAGATAGACAGAGAGAGTTAAGGAGAACTTAAACACATCACAAATCAATAAACGTTTTTTGTAATGGTTTAGAATGTTGGTGAGCTTACTTGGGTCTGGGTTGCAGGGTTTGAGAGAGTAACCAGAGGTGACACCCAGTAGTGGATTTTGGACTTTGGGCTTTCCAGAAGGAGTGGACTTAAGGTAGCAGTAGAAGTGCCTGCAGAGAGGGGTATGTTTAACTTGAAACCAACTTGATGAAAACGGAAGCAGATGAATACATAATTAATACATTAGGTTAGACTTTGTCACCTTGTCAGCCATACCTGTTATCAACAGTCCAGTCAGCTCGAACAAAGGTAAAGAAGAGACAGGAGGGGTGCTGGGTGCACAGCTGCTGACAGTGCTCCACATCAGGAGAGTAGACAGATGTTATGTCTGTTCCGGGGAAATCCACGTTCTCCAGAAACTCTCGACTGCATTCTGAAGAAATGCAAAGTAAAGACACATTCACAAAGACACATTCACATGTGCAAACAGACACATATTCAAGTGTAGTGGTAAAATAGGCAATTAAACATGTGATCGCGTTCAAGTTCTGTAATTACAGTATGTAGAATATGTATTACCTTGACAAAAGGAGAGGCTGCAGATAGAGAGCAGACCCATCAAAATCAAATGGGTTTCCATCTTATTGGTTTCACTGATACTCAACAGAGGAGAATAAGACTGCTGAGGCACAGCTGCAGTTAAAGAGGTGGCTCTGCAGTTATAGGTTGGGCAAAGGGCTGTTCTGCAACATTTGTACATCTGAACTATTTGTACAATTGACTGTTGACACATTTGGCGATTGGCTCACAAGAACTCCTACGTAGCTACTTCAATGTGCAATGAAGACAAACATACAAGCTAGATGGCATAATACCAATATTTGTTCAATTAGCACACAGAAGAGATGAAAACTGACAATTCAGTGAAAATCACTCACTAGTACTTGGTCTGCAACAATGATTAGGTGGGTGGTACATGCTAAGTAACATCCAGATAACTGCCAGGACCCAAGGTCTACCAGCAGAACATTGTATTGTAATGATCAGTGTTATTCACTTCATTCGTCAGTGGTTTTAATGTTGTGGCTGATCAGTGCACAGTTACTTCAAATCAGTTTTTTAGGTTGTCTCATTCAAGGTTTTACATGACCTGGTCCCATACTGTGTTATGTAAGGAAGCTCTGGCCAGAGTCCAGATTAATATCAACAATCAAAAGTGAATCTCTGCTGACCTATTTCCTAACTATAGTTTATGCCATGAATTAGCAGTTTCATTCCTGTTATGTTGTTTTAATGGCATGCTGAATCCTGTTGTCACATTATATTTTCACTCTTTTAGAACACTTTTGACCTTAAGAGTTTTTGTTCCTCTTCAAGTTCTTGTGATCGTTATGTTAGAATATGAGTGGGGATGAAACACTGCTGGGAGGCCTGGCAAGTCATGTGCAATGATAGTGGTTCTGTTTGTGTTGACAAACAAGGACAAAGGTGAGCTCAGTGAGGTGCAGATAGTAAAAAGGCCGCAAGGGCTTTAACTCTAACACTCTTTAACGCCTGTTTGTAGTCTTGGCATGAAAACATTTTAAAAAATGATTTAAAACATCATGTTCTGTGTTGCCACGACAGAAAAACTATAGGTCTAAAAGTGGGGCCAAACCAAACTACAGGACAGTATAAGAAGCAGTGGTTATTTAACTTTACCAACCTCTGCTGTCGAAACCCTAAAGGTGCAGGCATCAAGGTAGAAGATTTTTCACTTCAACCACATGATGAAAAAAACCTCAAACTTGCTGTTGATGGTGATGGTCAAATATTTTTGCTTCTCCTTACACAGACCATAAACCATATTCCAGTCAGAAACAGGCCTGATGTAAACTGATCTTGATAATGATAAAACAGGTAAACCTGAAAATCAGCTTTTATTGTTTTATTGTAGAATTACAAGTTGTTTAAGTCATAAACAAATGTTGTTAGGAAATTAGCAAACACAGTAACAGCAAAAGCATATTTCTTAAAAATGTGGTCCGCTAAAGTAGTGCAATGCAAGGAGTGGTTACATATTACACAACAGTTAGTGTGTGTGTGAATCTCAGATGTCTTTCAGTGTGTCTTGTCCCTGTGGGTTCTCCTTCCAAGTGGGAGGCCAGCTGGCTTTGATGCTGGGTCTGTCCTTCAGAGAGTTGTAGTACTCTGCCAGTTTAGGGTAACGCTCCTCTGATAACCTGCAGAATGGAGAAAAAATTATTATGTGTGTATTGCTTTTTATTAACTATCCATTCATCTTGTTGAGCAGCTTTAAGTCATTTTCAGTCATTTGATCCACTTACCCAAAACGGAAGAGATATGCGATGCCTGGATAAACAGTCACATCAGCCAGTGAAAAGGTCTTTCCTGCCAGGAAAGGGCCTGGTCCCTAGAAAACACAAAGGAGTTGAGGCCACATTGATATGCTGGTGAGCAGATCTGACAACCAAGATATTCACTGCTGAACAGGATTAATGTTCCTGTCAGCAATTATAGTGTACCCTACATGTCAGCAGTGAGTGGTTACAGCTTGACTTAACATTACACACACATTATGGGAGCATGTGCCTTTAAAGAAATGTGACTTTTTGAAAAATAAGCTTCATGAGCTTATTCACATTTTTTTTTTATTTTAAACCAAGAGTTAGAAGAGAAGAGGAATTCCACTATCATATTTGTAGGGTAAGTACGAAGCAGCAGGTTAGCTTAGCATAAAGACTGGAAACAGGGGGAAACAGCTAGCTTGCCTCTGTCCAAAGGAAACAAAAACCTCCTACTCTCCTACTAACACAACAATTTCCCTTTGGAGAGTTTTTCTGATTCTGACCCTGATTCTAAAGCTCACTAATTAATATGTTGTTTTAATTGGTTTTACCTGCACTGTAAAAACAACAAGTTGCAGTCTTACTTGGGTTATGGAGTATTTCTTGGCATGCAGTGACTTCCTAGTTAGAGCAGCACATAACCCAATCTAAATCTACAACTTGTTGTTTTTACACTTTTTTTTTTTTTTGTTCTTAATAAATAAGATATAAGATATGTTAATATGCAAACTTTAGGTGATGGAAGGCTGGCTAAAGAGTGAATAATCCCCCAAAATCAATTGAACTATTCCTTTTAGTACTTTTGTAAAGTATTGAAAACAAAACCTGGTTTTGCCACCATTTTGAGAAAATTAAAAGGTTTATTTTTGTTTGAACTTTAAATATAGCTTAAAAATAATAACTTCAGTACAAAGAGCTGCTGCTGGTGATGGACTGTTAAAGAACAGAATTGCTTTTATCCACCAGAATGTAAGGGCCAAACACTGAGCTTGTGTCACTTTGGTTAAAAGCGTACATCTACAGCCCTCTCTCCTTTGTAAACATCTCATGTGTCTGATGCTATTGTATTTTATGTCTGGATTTACCTTCTGCAGGTATTCCTCCCACAGCTTGAGCTCAGCAGCCAGAGCCTCTCTGTTTCTCTTCACAGCAGAGTCGTGTCTCTCCCCCTCTGGGACCTTCCAGTTGTAATAGATAACGTCCCCTGTTAAAAAAAAGGTAACAGGCATTCAGTCGTGACAGCTGCCACCCGGAGGTATGACAGCTATGAGACGCATCGATAAAATCTATCCACACATTGTACAATATCCACTCCCATGCTGTGTAGAGACCAATTGCTTTCATTTCCCTTCACCAGCTGAGGGTGGGGGTCAGTCAGGACATTGTTGTGCAACATCGGTTTCAAACTGCAGACAGTAAAAGCTGCTGAGTCAAGTCAAGTTTAGAGCAGGCAACTCAACAAATCCTCATGTTATCCACAAGTTAACTGTAATGCACTAGGAGTTCAACTTTCCTCTTTTTGCACACCTCCCCTTAAATAAAATATCCTGTCTCATGACTTTGCATGCAGGCTGGTCTGAGCATGTGATCCTCTGTGGGATTAACATATGACCTTTCAATATCATTACCTGTTTTAAGGGGTCCACCACACAGATTTAATGCATTGTGCCATGGCTTAATTATGTGAATGCACAGCTCATTAGTGCACAGCTCATTAGGGCATGTGTTTTGAACGGCTCAGGTCTCTTGGGGGTGGGGAACGGGGCACTGGATGTTCAGTTTCCTCTAAGGAGATTGACTGAAGATATGAAGTCCCAGTGGTAAAAAGGTAGCAGATTGGTGTATGATGTTGGTAAGTGCAATGGAGTTCAAAGTCCCAGAAGGCAGACCTCTGAATAGCAACAACAACTAAAGTCATAAAGTTATTGCTGAGAAAAATCCAAGTGGTTCAAAAAGTTGTTTGGAGAAACTAACATGACCTGATTTATTGTTATTAAAATGTTGTGGCCACAGAGTCAACATGTTATGCTTTGCCTTGCAAAACAGCAGTGAAACACTTTGCATGCTGGGGTTAACATACCCATTTTCTGGCCGAGCGTGAGACCCTCAAACATGCGCTGGTACATCATTGCCTGCTCAGCGGGGCAGTCGGGGGTCAGCTTGTTTCCCTGGGACTTAAACTGGCTCTGTTGTTGGAGACAATGAAAAGAGCAACTATTATCAACAACTGCACGGAGCTCCGGTTTCTCCTCCTCTGCAGTGTAAGGTTACTGTTTGTCTACCAGGCTTCACTGAACACACACAGCACATGGAGCCCTCCTTCTTATTACCTCCTTGACAGCATATGGACTCATACATTATTAACTAGGCCCAAGTTCAGCACAAGTTCTCACCTCCAGGTACATGCAGGCACCGTAGGACTCGTTCAGGATAAAGTTCCCATGTTTGAAGGCAGGAAGCTTTGGGAAAGACAGAGTGGAATTAAAACTAAGTTGAATCAGTAAAATGAATATACATCAAATTCCAGAGTGAAATTATGCAAGGAAAGAGAATCTTACCTGACCCCTGGGATTCATTTTCATGACTTCTTGGGACTTGTGCTCCATTTTCTCAAAGGAGAGCAGTTTTTGGTTGTATCCCTGGAGATTCTTCTCCTCCAGGGCGACCATCACCCTCCAGCAGGGGGGAGAGCCGGAGCCCCAGAGAAGAGTCATGTCCTTGGCCATGGTTTCAGAATGAGCTGCTGTGCCTGGCAGAGGCTGAGAAGTGGTGAATGGTGGAAGAGGTGAGGAGTGAAGTTGTGGTGTGACCGAATCCTGGTTTTATAACAAGCTCGGCTCCCTCACATCGGATTGGTGGAATTAAGTCCCATCCCATTTCTGTGTTATCACCAAAGATGTGTGACTCAAGACAGTTGAGATAGTTCACACCCTGCCTGAGCACGTCAACCCTCCCACCTCTTCTGTAACTCAGGGCAACATGATGCCACTTTAAAATGTTTTTTACTTATTAACCACACAGTTCAGCTGGTTGCATTTCTAAACTACTTGACGGTGGATTATGCCTCCAGCTGCTTGTATCAACAGGCATTAGGCAAAGTCAAATGTGTGGAGGAGGGACTTCTCTTAGCTTGTGTTAACACTCTTTGATCTCAGACATGCATCTCATGAAATATGGGTAAAAGGGAAACGTGAATCCAACAGTAAAAAAAATTAAAACTTTTAACTAATAATCAGACTATTCGCTATTAGTTAAAAGTATAAATTGTACTACAAAACCCTTGCAGGGTTTATAGGTATCTGAGCATGTCTTCTGGTTTTTATATATTCCCCACTATTACTATTGTATCATATTATATTGATATAATATAATACAATGTTATTTTATTATGCATGGTTTTTATTGTGAACCGTTTCTGCAGTGATTTGCTGTTTTCCTGTTGAATGTACGTGCTGCATCCTGACATTTGACTGCTGGCCACTCACAGTGACTCAGCACTTTCCATTCACCCCTGCACACACACACACAGAGGGAAACCGGTTCTGGCCACAGTCATTCAAAATAAACAATCAAATCTGTACTGAATGTAACTGACACCACCCGCTTAATTTATCCTTATATACAGTGAATGACATTCAAGAAGTGTCCTAAATAGAAAAGCTGCACCCCCCACTGTTCACATTCTTCACGTACGATTTGCAGCTTCTTTATGCCTCATTGTGTGTTTGAATAGCTGCCAGTATCAGCACTACAGTGAGTGGAGTAAACTGTGTGTGGAAATAAGACCACAGATCTGTAATGCATTTGATAACAGTTTGCTGTCAACGTCTCTTTGCTGCTTTGGTCTGCTGTTGCATTCAAAGACAACCTGTTGACACAAAGAAAGTCACAGAAATGACCTGAAAAATGTAGCTTTGCTGAGGCCTGTTCCTTCAGTTAATGCATTCAATTGCAGAGCAGTATTATTTTGTGTCTAAGACTTCAATAATTTCCCTGTATTTCAAGAACAACCCTTTCAGACAATTTAGTGTTGTTATGTAATGTAGGGGTGAGTGAACCAGTGACATTCCACCTCTTAGTGTCGTTTCATTTTTCATTCTAAAATTCTCCTCATGTCTCCAGCAGTACGCAGTGTCTTTGTGGTGTGCGTGCATTTGTTGCATGCGTGCGCACGTGCCAGTGTATCAGTATCATTCTGCTCGACTCACATGACTTAGACTCTTTCTATTGACTAAACACATTGAGATGGACAAAAAAATCTACGGTGCACTACAAAGTAACTGTTTCTCTATAATATGTTGTCATGTAGGTAGATACACAAGGCCCAGCTCTACATGTATCACTTGAAACATTTTAACAAACATTTAATATGGTGGCCTGATACCCAATTTCTTTTTTCTGTTTGTCTACTTGTTAGATTTTTGTCTCATGCTTTTAATGTCCTGTGTACACAGGGCGTCCACACAAGAGTGACTGTGGTTGAATGAATGGATGAATACAGGACACAATATTCAGGCTACATGTTGCTGGAGTTGTTGTTTGTCTTCTTTATTGTAATGGAGAGTTTCTGTAGGAAGGATGAAGTTCTTATTTCAGCCCCCCAGTTGCATGAGGCCTTTTTTCATGTCTGGTTTTCCCAACTATTTGGCTTTTGTTTTAGAAGATCATAAATTTGTTTGCTGATTGTCTGCATGTGATCATCAGCATTAACAATAGACAGTATAAAAAAACTCACTCTGGTCAGGTTTCCAGAGACTGATCTTTTAATAACAAATAAAAAGATGCTATTTGATCAGAGAAGTGTTTGCATAGCTGTTACAGTAAACAGCATACACATTCCTTCAGTATTGCTTGTCTGTGAACTTTCAAACTGCCACTAAGCATATGTGTACTGCTCCTGTCAGACAGGTAACAGACGCTGGTGGTTAGATGGGGCAGCCCCTTGCACTGCCACTGCAATCGTCAGCTGACGGTGCAAGTCCACAGTGCCAAGAACAAAGTATGAGCTCAGAGAAAGATCCGAAACATTCAACAGGTAACTTGGATTCAAACACGAGAAGAGAAAGAGAACCAGAATGCCAACTCGCACAAGTCCTCTAGTGCAGCTCTATTAAGTAGAACTGTGAAAGATACTGTGCACATGGTACAGTGCTCATATGCATGTAAAACACCTCTATGTAGCTAATGCACAAAACATCATTTATTTAAGTGCTAAAGGACAACACCCTGCACAGTACAGCTTCAGTGGATGTGTTAGAGAGGCTGTGTGCATTCTAAATAAAATGCAAAGTCACGCACAGCATGCGATATAAATTTACCGCATGCAAAGTCATGATAACACAGGACATTTCGGTTACCTTTGTGCAGGGCAAAACCAGTTCTGTCACAGCCACCCAGACAATAAAACAGACAGTTCACGCCGCCAAAGATACCGCCTACCTGTTCTACTGAGATCTAATCCGTGGCACACTAGACCTGAAGATCATGTAAACTCTTCAACGGCAGCTGTAACACACAGACTTTTCTCCATCTTTTATTCTCAGACTCTGTTGACGCCTTTAACAGCAACATCTTGGTTTTACTTGGCCTGTGCTACAGTTGTAGAACCAGTATACTGGTTGACAATGCAGTCTGTAAGGATAAGATCTGACGGAGGCGATTCCCATTTAATACAAAGGTTGAAAACTATAGGAAAGCTCAAAACACAACAACACCTGCTGCTTTTGCAACTCTCATGTGTATTAGTCAATGGATACTGATGTAAGATATACATGACACGTATCTGGGCAACGGAAGCTGCTATGCCAACAACAGTACAGTTTAACAGCCTGATTTTTGATAGGAAGATAACATCAAGGAAATTTTCAGGAACAAAATACTAAAGTTTGTTTGATAAAAAAAAAATAAGAACCACATTTTTGCCTTTATAACTATGACATATTTACAGCATATTAGTCATCTTAACACTGTTTCTTTTTCAGAAAACTAGAACTGTATCATATTTGACAAACTGTAAGTTAAAACTATACAAAAGTATTTGTAGAGAAACCAAACTATGACACTACAGGCAGATGTGGCTTGCAAGCGAACATCAGATGTCTTTGAGGGTGTCTTGTCCCTTAGTGTTTTCCAACCAATGAGGAGGCCAGCTGGCTTTGATGCTGGGTCTCTCCTTCAGCAGAGCGTAATACTCTCCCAGTTTAGGGTAACGCTCTGCAGATAATCTGTAAAACAGAAGGTGGGAAACATTTGTACTGCAGTGTCAAGCCATGCATCTACTGGCAAACATGAGGTCAATACAATACAGTAGCTCTTTCCTCCCCTTACCCAAATCGGAAAACAGTAGCAACAGTTGGGAAAACGGTCACATCTGCCAGTGAGAAGGATGGTCCTGCCAGGTAAGTGCCTGAGCCCAGCTTAAATGGAAGAGGTACAAAAATACGGCATGGTTGAATATGTCAGTGCATGCCCAGTTTGTTTATGTTTGTGTGTGTGTGAGTGCTGTACACACACTACCTTCTGCAGGTAACCATCCCAGAGTTTGAGTTCAGTGGCCAGAGCCTCTTTGTTTCTCTTCAGTGCTGAGTCATGCCTCTCCCCCTCAGGGACAAACCAGTTGTAGTAGATGACTGCATCTTTAAAAAAAACCAAAAACACACACACACACACACACACACAAAAATAAAAAAAGTAGTATTTTTAAACATCAATAATTCATTGTTTAAGGATAGGTCTGCTGTTATCTTGCATTTGTTGGGGACTACTTTCTGCTGTGGATTAATACATGTAAGGTACTATAATATTTACAGTATCTGAGGGACTGATTTAAAATAAACTACAGTGCCCACATTCAGCATTGTAAAGGAGCACGTCATCCAGTTCAACAGTGCTGTTCATTTGTGTGGTTTTAATAGTTCTTTGCAACACTGAAGGTCTAAGCACAGACAAATATGTCTTTTTTATTTCATGAACTGATCTTTAAGATAAAAATATGAATCAGTAATTAGGGCACGTGCAAAAGATATTTCTTGGCTGTTTTGCACCCACAGATTCTCAGTAATGTTCATGTCAGGGGACTGTGAGGGCCACTCCGATGAATTAATGAAGGTCTGAGTATTGTTAAGTTGTATGGTGCCAAAACATTTGTACAGGCCTAAACTACAGTGTTATCCCCATTTTTAAGTGCATGGCATAAAAAGTAACCTGACTTGTTTATGACTCGATCTGACTTATGGATTGAGTTTATTTGTCTTACTGAGTTTTTCGTAGAATGTGAGACCCTCAAACATGCGTTGGTACATCAGTGCTTGTTCTGCTGGGCTGTCTGGGATCAGCTGGTTTCCCTGGGACTTAAACTGACTCTGGCATTAGAAGAGAAAAAAAAAAACAGACATATTTGAACATATTACACTTAACAATATTAATGCTGTAATATTTTTTTTTGTTGATAGGACTGGCTCACTCACCTCCAGGTAAAAACAGGCTGCATAGGATTCATTCACAATGGTGTCTCCATGTTTGAAAGAGGGAAGCTTAAAAAAAAACCCAAACAGGTTATGAGCAGGACGCGCTGTTCAAAGGATACCTGATATTACCTGCAATTACGCTGGTGCATTAGTTAAATCCAGTATTAATGCTAATGCTACTGGGAGCTAATTAAGACAACCTGCTGTGCTGTATCACACAGGGACTCTGGAGGAACAAAAACTATCTCACAACGAAGTGTTTTTAGCAAAACACTGTTAGCTAACTACATTGTACTGTACTCTGTTTAAGAATGACTTATATGTGTTGCGTGGCTGTGCGAATATTAACTGCAAATAAGGATAGTGCACTTGTTTGCTTGAGCTGCCACAGCATATCACCTAGCCCTTTATCGTACTGAGTCGTACCCGCCAAACTGCCTTCAAAATCCTGTCAATTCAGTTTTTATCTTTGATCTTGCTCACTGGTAAACGACAAGCCTGATAAATTATGAATGAAGACTTTTGAGCGACAGTTAATGACTCAGGATAATCACTGCTTACATTGGTAGTTACCGCCTCACCCGGTGCGTCTATGTGAGAGATCATAGAGATTCATACGTTCGTGCATGAAAAACAAACCTGTTTGATGAACTGAATATAACCCGAATTAAAAACTCCATCCCTGTGACTTATCACAATCCTTCTTTTAACTTTCAACTTGTGTACTTTTCTGCCAGTAAGCTGGAAATTATTAAACGCTTGAAGTTCTGAGTGGAGTTTGGCGTTAGGTTACAAGCAATGACTGCTTCCTCCGTTAATGCCAGTTGCTGAGATTATTATGCACTGTAAAAGGAGGGAGGTCAGGTATCATTGGTCTGTTTCAGCGAGTGTAATTCACTAACAGCTGTTGGTTATGGTGGGGCTGGCTGCAGGTTACTCCTACCTGTCCCCTGGGATTTATATCTAACACTTCTTGGGACTTGTGCTCCATTTTCTCAAAGGAGAGCAGTTTTTGGTCGTAGCCCTGCAGCTTCTTCTCCTCCAGGGCGATCATCACCCTCCAGCAGGGAGGAGAGCCGGAGCCCCACAGCAGAGTCATGTCCTGGGCCATGGTTTTAGATTTCGAGACTTGCACCTTCTCCTGTTAATGCCACTAGGAGACGGACGCACAACAACGCAGGAACTTGTTGTTATTCTTCCCGCATTACAAGGAGATCACAAGTTGTAATTAAGGTACACATTGTCACCTAGTGGCTGGGAGTGGGAACTACAACTTACTGTCTTTCAAGTTTTATAAGAGCTTCACCTCACTTTTCCAATGCGAAAAAAAAATGAACACACAACTTGTTTCTGAATAATGTTTTTATTCACTATTAACAGCACACAATAAAATGGTGAGGGAGATGTTTGTGTGCTTCACAGGTCCTTCAGGATGTCAAAACCCTGTGGGCTGGCCAGCCAGTGTGGAGGCCATGTGGCTTTAATGCTGGGTCTGTTCCTCAGCAGGCTGTAATATTTGGCCAATTTGGGGTAATGTCCAACAGACAGCCTAAAAAGAGGACAAAAGGTTAAACATGGCACTGAGAAACAAAGCAGGCTGAGGCTCATTCTTCTAGTCACCTACCCGAAACGGAAAGCATAAGCAATGTTTGGAAAGACGATGGCATCAGCCAATGAGAAGGCCCCGGCCAGGTATGAACCAGCAGCCACCTTGACGCAGAGAGCACATGAAAGACACACTGTTGTCAGAATAGTGTGTGTGCTCAAGTGTGTGTGTGTAGGTGCTGTTTATACACTACCGTCTGTAGGTAACCCTCCCAGAGTTTGAGTTCAGCTGCCAGAGCTTCCCTGTTTCTCTTCACAGCAGAATCATGTCTCTCGTCTTCAGGGACAAACCATTCGTAGTAGATGACTGAATCTACGACAGAGCACCCAGTGTGAACATCCGTGTGGTGTATGTGAGAGTGCTCAATACTTTTTTCCCCCTTTCACTGTGTGTGTGTGTGTGTGTGTGTATCTTACTAAGTTTATCAGTGAGGGTGAGACCCTCCATCATGCGTTGGTACATCACTGCTTGCTCTGCAGGACTGTCTGGGATCAGTTTGTTACCCTGGGACTTAAACTGATTCTGTAATGGCGAAGAAAAAAATCTCTAAACTGTATAATATTCACAATATTCTGTATTTAGTTTTTACACTTTACCTCCAGGTATAAACATGCTCCAGTGGACTCATTGAGGGTGTAATCTCCATGTTTGAAGGCAGGGAGCTGGCAGAATAAAGAAACACAATATAAGCATAAGAAGGCAATATATGGAATATGTGTGTGGCTGGCAAGATAAAAACACGTATCACCCAGAATATGTCAGTCCTTTTACTTTTGTTCTTCACAATCATCATGTGCCTGTTACACCTACCTGTCCTCTCGGGTTGATTTCCAGGACGTCCTGTGATTTGTGCTCTCCTTTCTCGAATGACAGCAGCTTGTGTTTGTATCCCTGCAGCTTCTTCTCCTCCAGTGTGATCATAACTCGCCAGCATGGGGGGGATCCAGCCCCCCACAGCAGACTCATCGACTTGGCCATGGACACAGGGCCCGTGCAGACAGAAGCCGGGTCAATGAGACAAAGTGAAAAGACTAAACACTGAACTGCAGGAGTGAAGTGAGCAGCGGTTGTGCGGTTTATGGCGCCTCATTAATCCAAAGGTTGATCAGTAGCACACCCACGTGGTATACTGTGTGTTCAGAAGTGAAAGCAGTGAGGAAGAATGACATGCACACCCACTTTTTCACTCAATGGGTTTTGTTTTTTGTTCTTTTTTATTGCAGAATGTGTATACACAGCATTTTGAGTGAAAGTGTTCGTAACCACAGTTTCATGTTCAGCTCACTACACGATATTTATGCAGTGATGTTTCCCAGTTTTTGCCGCACTGTGAGAGGAGCGTGCATTTATCCAGACTGTTCCACGACATGTTCAAGTCCATACAAAGTACAACATGACCACAACGTTCTCTCTGCAGGGAGCAACATTTTAAAAACATATTTCAGCTCTGACCACGTCTTCCATGTCTTTTAATTACAGTTCACAGAATAGCCTCTTTTCTTCCTTTCTCTCAGACTATTATACAAGTTTCTACAGAAAATTACAAAAATAATACAGAACATGAACCGCACTAAACATGCACACTGTATCTGGCAGCTGACAAGGGCATTTACACATTTTATGCAGAATTCTCTGCACATCCTTCAAATAGATTATTAAAATTTAAAAAAACGTCCTTATCTTTTTGTCTTTTTACACTTTACAAACAGTTCCTCTGAGATAAAAACTTCCTTTTTTGTGTTTTGAGTCAGTTGTTCATTTCAGCAATGACAGACTATTAATGCTGAATAAGGTGCAAGATGTCTGAGCTTTGCAAATAAATACTGAGATCAAAAGGTAATTGTATTCAACACTCGGTATAACCACACCTGTGACATCTGGGAGTCATCTGAGAAGTAGGAGGTGAATAAAACAACAGGGAGAGATGGCGAAAAGGTCCAGCAACGTCCCTTTTAAATGAAAGGCACACATCAGAATGAAAACCTTTCACATTCCTACTAAACACAGCTACACTCACCACTTGTCAAACGTGCAGCTGCAGAAACAAACATCTGCATTTTCACAAAGGATGATTCTTAGTAGGCCTCTTTGTTTGTGGAGATCTCTTGGAATTCTTTGAAACTGGATAAGAGAACAAATGAACAAACTTAACCAAAATTCACAGCTTAAATAAATGAAATATGGTGAAGTCACAGCTGCAGAAACGTAAAGCAGAAATTATCCCTTTGGACTAATGCAATGTTTAGAGTATGTTTGTATAAATACAAAAATGTTTCAGCTCAGTGTAGAGGCAGCATCACTGATAAAATTTTGTGCCAAGTTGAATACATCAGTCCTCATTCAACACATTCTCTTTTCTTCACTTCCCCTTCCTCTTCTGGGGGATTTATTATTTTTTATTTTTTTTGCATTGCATTAAAAACACTATCGTGGCTGCAGTTTCATCACTCAGACACATCAGGCAAAGATTAGCAGCTGGCAAAAACCTAAAGGGGCATGTAACTGGTGGAATACAACTTTATAAAGTCTTGGTGAAGGAGGGCAGCCTTGCCACTGTGATTCCACAGCAATGAGGACAGATGGGAGGGGGGGGTGATCACATTTGTGTATCTGGAGAATCAGTTAGTCCTAAAGCAAGAGCTTCTTCTGGTGTCAGACCGTTCCTCAGAGTCCGCCTCACTGCAACAAGAGAGGTAAAGAAAAGTAAAGAGAGGATTAGTTATATTGTTGACAACAGCACACTCAAAAATCCAAGGTTCTTCAGTATGGATAGTGACTGTTTTAAGTGGGCTTTATTTGTCACACACACTGTGAACATACTACAACTGCATGGAATTAGTATGTGGTGTGTATTTGGGACACAGAATCAGCACTCAGGTCGTACATGACTTGCGGTTTGCCCTGGACCTCCTCCTCTCTCTGGGCTGAGCTCTGGTTCCTGGACCCTGAGTGGCCGACCTCACGATGCGCTCCATGATCTCGTCTGCGGCGTCGTCTCCACAGATCTGAGCGTCCTCCACGGGTGGTGTCCACGCCTGCATGCTGCGACCTGAACAAATCAGAGTGGAGTGTCAAATGCTCCTTCATTGTGGCTGCCTATTCATCTGTGTGACTCTGTAAGGAACCTCGTGTCGCCCTCACCTCCTCGTCCAGGCCGTGATCTTGTCCGTGTCCGAAGCCCCGGTACCCCGCTGGCCTCCTTGTCGCCACCGCTGAGGCTGGTTCTCAGCACTGCTTTCATGTGCTCATGCTCTGCAGCGTCCTCAGCGTGGTCCAGGCCCTGAGGCTGCTCGCTCTCCTGGCTGCCACTAGGGGCGCTGTTGTTGCTGCTGGAGCCATACCGACCACACTGACGGGGAGAACAGAGTCAAAGAAGATATAAATTTGGCAGCTTGTATTTTAAGTATTTTGGGCTTTGAGTCAACCATGCCAAACCTGAGGCATCAAAGAAAACACCCAACCTGTAAAGGTGCAGTCCCTACTGTATTTTATTGACTGATCCACTCGAGTGTTAGGTGAAAAGGAAGCTTTGAGATAAAGTGATCTAGTTACAGTTAGTGGGTTCATGCACACACATACAGACAGACAGACACAGGCATGCAGACAGGCAGCACACATGTCGATACCTCACTCTCCTCTTCATCATCAGACTACAGGAGAGAGAAAGAGTTACAGTTGAAGGAAATGAAAGGAAAAAAGTGAAAAAGTGGCAGCAGATTTGGAAGAAGAAGAGCTAGAAAACAGAGCGTGACTCTGTGTGAAGGATTGTGTTTGTGTGATACTCACAGGAGTGTTGACGTCCATGATCATCTTTCCTCGGGTCTTGTTGCGTTCGCGGTGGTCGGCCCTTTTCTGTTTCTGCTGCAGCACGCGGTCTCTGGTGGTTCGGTACTCCAGTGCAAACTCGCTGAGGATCTTACTGAACCTGTGGACGCTGACCTCCCTAACGCTGTACGCTGGATGACCGAGGAACAACAAGAATGAATGGAACCTGGGAGAAAGAGGAGGAGGACAGGACGGGAAGAATGAGAACGCTTTTTTTCCCTTCAGAATACTTTTTCCTTCTTTTCTTCTTCAACAAAACTGCAGCGAGGGAAGCCACCTGTTGATGATCCTGCGGTGAACAATCTTGAGGATGATGATCCTCTCAGCACAGTCTTTGAGGAAGTCAGACATCTTCTGCTTCAGCTGGGGCTTCATCTCATGCTTGGCAATCACCTTCAGGTGATCCCATGAGGCTTTGCAGCGGCGCTCCATCTGACACAGATTTTCCTGCAGCTGGTCGAAGTCCACCTGATGAAAGAGATGTTGGAGAAAATAAGAGACTTGTAGTGGAAAGCTACTTTAATCAACATCCAAAACAAAATGTAGCACATTCTCTCAGTAACTATCTAGCTTTCCATATCATTTAACTAAACCATAAAACATCATACAAGAATTCAGTAGAATCACCTAATATCTTATGAATACCTTAGTGTTTATTAATATTTTATTCTATTTTAATTCTGACACTAATGAAAACAGTGCTAACCAGAGTGAAGATTAGTATCCACATCAGTCCCTTCCCCTGTACATTCTTAATTTGACAGCGTCACCAGGAGCAACCTGATAAATTGTCTTTGTACTAAGTCTACTGAGAAGTGGCTCCAAAAGCAGCAGACACAGCTGTATGATCTTTGTGGGCAAAAGATGATCTGATTATTCAAACTGAAAAAATTTTAACAATTTTTACTATGATATGTTAGTCTGACTGAGCCTTTGTTTATTGAACTTAATATTAACTTAAATTTATTGAACTTATTTTGCTAAATTCAGTGATAAATTCGGTTTTACATTACAGTAACCCATGAGCCAACTTTCAACAAATCTTTCAAGCTGTTTTTTTTACTGTAACTCAACAAGTTTAAGGCAGCAGCAAAGTTATTACATTTCGAAGCTTGACCTGTTTAAAAATGCTTTACGGTGCAGGAATTCAAAATAATGTGTGTACAAGCTTTCCACTGGTGAGTGTAGAGCGTACCTTTGCAGAACGTGTGATGGCTCCAATCTCAGAGTAGAGGTCGGTGCTCTGTGGGAAGTTCTCTACCACCACAGAGCAGGCGTGATGCAGCAGAGACTGTTTGTGGACTGTGTCCTTCACCTCTGGAACCTTCTCCAAATAGGTCAACTCAAAGCCTTTAGCCTGGACACAGGGACACACTGGTTACTTACAGAAGAAAAAACTGTGCTTCCTTTTCTGTATTTTTATGAGATAACAAACAAAAAAGTCACACTCTTAATACCTGAAGGAGTATTTAAAGTACATCTGACCTCACCAGATTATAGTTGCAAATATGTGATGTAATTTTTAATCTGCAAATTATAGACTTGGCTGATTCACACTCCATTAGAATCACTGTAGTAACTACTAATCACTGCAGACAACAAAGGAAGCTTGTCATTATGACCCAGTAAGATGATGTGAAGCTGTAATGGTCATCATGACTCACATTGGTGCCATTGAGGAAGTTTCCGATTGAGAGCAGTGTGGAGAGGATGTAGCGTAAAGTTTTGTTCTTCTCCAGCTGCTCCATACCCTCCTTCAGATCCTGCAGCGGCTCTGCTACTTCCTGAGAGGAGGAAAACACACACACACACACATCATTAGGTAAGTCAATTAAGACTCTGCAAAAACATGTGTTTCATCAGTCTACAGTTATCTAAGTGAACAGGAGCACCTCCTCTCCCACCACAAATCATTTGCTCTCATCTGAGGTCATGAGGTTGCTTAGTGTTGTTTCACAGTTTCATGGTAATAAACATGCTTCTGGATTATACGAGCCCTTTTGCTCTTTTGTGCCTGTAACGGTATAAGTTGTCTACATTGCTTCCTCGGCCAAACCGTCTCACAGGGTCAAGTCATGAACGCGGCTCCGTCGAACGTGCCGTCGGGAATCTTGCCTTTCATGGAGAGATTAAAGACAAACTGCATCCTGCTGTGGAGAGCCGTAAAAGTTACAGGACAGCAACGGAGGGGCGGCATGTTTTTCATTCTCCGGGTTTTGACTTTCGGTCCTTTCCGATACCTTGCTTGAGTAAACATGAAAGAGAGAAGAATGAGAAAGGCATTGTTTATATTTCACAGAAGGAAGGCAAACTGTGGATGTTTTGCGGATGTTGTTTGTACTAAAGGGGATGTTGATTCTTACTGACACGGGCATAAGACACACACACAAAGTATATTCCCATCCTTTAGTGGTGTCTATCGAAATGCTCCATAAACCCATTAACTATTATGTAATATATCCAATTAGTTCTGCATTTGCTATAACAATTTGGCTTTAAGGCCCCCATTTCTGAAACAATGCCTACCTTAGTTTGTCTAGACTGTTCAGCATAGAAATGAGACCTCTGCTGCCTCAGAGCTGAGCCTCCAGGAGAGCCTGACAGGATGAGAGAATTGCTCAGTGACCAGGCCAGCTGCCTCAGCACCCCTGGCCTCCCAGACTTCTGAGGAGCCAGATTAGGAAAATGGCAGCGATCTAGGGCATTTCCGTCAATCATCACTTGCTTTCTTTTCTTGTCACCATCCCCTGTATCTCTCACCTCTATGCCCTCCTTGTTGAGCGCGTTAAGATGTCATTTTGATAAAAAGGAGAGGAGGAGGCAGCACCGTCAGGCCGATGTTGATGGCGTTACTCCTCTTGGAATCCAAAACGATGATCTCCTGACGCTTGCCGTCTGCTGCTGTTTTCTGGGACACAAAAACACAGAGAGGGTCAACGCTGGGTCTCCCTCTCTCTCTCTCTCTCCCTGTCACTTTTCTCAGTGCAGTTGGCTTTATGGGCTTGTAAGGATTAGAAGTTACACTGACTGTAGCTGGAACTATATGGTCAGTAAGAGCAGGAAATACCATTATAGGTACTGTCTGTACATATTGTCACTATATGTGTAGAGATGACCTCACAGGGCAGTTAAGGCTAGTGTAAGCTATTATAGGAAGGAAGTCATAATATGTCACTGAGTGTAACAGAGTAGGTGCTAAGACCTGGTTAGTTCCTCTGGGAAATTTTATTGTCACAACATGGAGAGCAATAGGCTTACAGTACAGTACAACTCTGCCACTACTGAGCTGTTTCATGTTACAGTTTCTGCTCTTATGATACATAAGACTAACTTAACTTTTAACTAACTTTCTGCCAGTTTCCCACAGGTTATTGAGGTAAAAAAGTATACCTTTCATTTAAAATATCTGTTTAATTGTTTATAGAAATACACTTGTTGTTGATGGTGTTTTATGTAAAGAATCAAATTCAATTACAGATTTATTTGCTTTTGTAAGTCAATCTCTTTTACTATTGTGTGATGTGGAAAGTTGAATAATGTTTCTGTTAATGTTGACTAGATTAATCAGTCAGACTGGCAAGAGGTCAAAAGGGGCAAAGTTTAAAAACGACTTGAGGTTGTATAACTAAGAAAAACATGTTACTAAAAAGTGATACCAACCACGGACTGTAGTGGAAAAAACCATGCAAAACTTGTTTGAGCTTTGCAATCTCTAATCTTTTACATCTATAACATAACATTCTAATGGATAAGGTGAGAAGACCATATAACCAAAAGTAGTTCCCTCTGTTCCCTCTAACCCATGACGGCTTTGGTTTCTGAAGGTCCCTTTAAAACCTGGATTCTCTCATTAACTGACAGCTTTGCTCGAGCTGTTTCAATCTTAATACTGTAACTTCAGACCACCATCATACTGATACATTATGTGTAGACCAGAGGCCGAGTCAAGGTGAGTAACTAACTGGTTTGGCTGTAACAGAAGTTGTGGTGTGAAGCAGTGGATCAGGAGTTCAAAGTGTGAGATGCCTGGCTTCAGCACCCCTATCTTAGCAAACCATACGTTTCTTATTTAAAGGCTTTGTGAGAATTACAAAGGATTTAACACTCCCCGTTTGATCAGGATCAGAACACACATGACCTCGCTTAACTTTTAAAACATCAGCTTGCAAGTGCTGGAGATAATGGACACCAAACCTACAGACTGTGTGGGTGCTGGCAAGGAGGTGTTTGTGATAAAGGAGTAGCCATGAGAGTACATGAGATGTCACGAGGAGAAAACAGAAAGGACATGATGCTTGACAATGTTCAGCAATTTTTATGAGGAGCAGCTATGACTTGAAATATGGTCAATGATGTGGTTGATTTACAGTTTCCCACAAAGATATCTTACATGGTGATAGTTGACAGTAAAAAATGATCAGACCATCCAGGGGCAATAAGTGTCATTTTGAAAATGCTGCACTAGAACAGGCACATGCATCATCACCTCTCTAAGCCCTGACCAGAGACTTGTTCTTTACCTTTGTAACTGGTATTTCCTTCGACTTGGACTCAAACAGGTGCTCCAGTTTAGCTGTGTCCAACTTAACTGGATCCAGTTTGGACCAGAATGAGTCTCCGCTCCGCTTGTAGTCCCTGTACTGAGAGTCTGTCGGACGCACCTGATCACAGACACAACAAGAATGGACTCCATTAAGTAGAGACATGTGCTAGACTCCCATTTCCTACAATAAAACAGGTAAATGAGAGAGAAAGAGCCACAAATAATAGCATCAACAGGAACATGTCGAGTGAGTCATTGTTTTTGATGACTCCCTAATCTTAACTGGTTAATGGAAACATGCAGTCTTTAATAAGCTCTTCTTCTTGATCTGTGGGATCTTCTGCCCAACCAACCATATAGGTCAAATATTTCTGACAAAAAAGAAATGGTAATATGACTTCATTCCTCGAGACGTAGAGAGAAACTGAATGTTCTGAGCAGTTCTGTGATACTCTACCTCCAATTATCATCTTCGGGAAAAATTTTTTTTGTAAAACTGAATAAAAACAGCGATGCAACTGTTTGATTTTTCCAACAAGCCTTAGTTGTACCTGGTTAATGAAAATGCTCCTTGTGTCTTGACTCACCTCGCTCCAGAAGAGCCTGATTGTCTTCTTCTTCTTGTTGAACAGAGGCGGCTCAGGGGGAGGAGGCACTGGAATTGAAGCACTAAAGGAAGGAGGGGGTGGAGGCCTCATAATCCCAATCAAGGGAGGAGGTGGGGGGCAGCTGCCTAGCATGGGTGGGGGTGGAGGTAAGCGGGGGATGAAGGGTGGAGGAGGAGGCGGGGGTGGGAGGTCGCCACATCCTCCCATCAAAACAGCATCCAGAATGTCCTTGTCATCTTCCTCTGTCAGGTCGGTGAAGTTGATGTCCCCGATGCGCAGCTCTCGGGGGCTAGCCAGGAGCTGGTCCCAGATCGTGTCCGATTCCTTTTTGGGTGGGGGAGGAGGGGGCTCGTTGGCTGGGGCGTCCAGGTGAGGGTGGGGTGAACCGAGGTCCTTGATCAAGTCTCCAAATCGCTCAGCGAATGGGCGGATGCTCCCGCGGTGTTCTGATTTGTCAGACCTGTTGTCGCTCTCCTGACCGTCGCCCAGCTGCCCCTCAGCATCCTCCTGGGTTTCTTTGTTCTCCTCCTCTCCTCTCTCTTTCTCCTTCTCTGCATCCTCCTCTTCCTCCTCCTCATCACTGGGCTTCTTGTTCTGGGAATACAGCATGTCCAGCATGAAGAGTTTGCTGTTGAGGAGTTTGCTGCACTGCTCATTCACCTCTGCCTCCTTAAAGCCTGAGAAAGACAGCGAGGAGGTTAAGAAGAGAAAAAGCCATGGTAGAGGAGGCCTTACACCAGTATATTACAGTATTATGAGGATGAGGCAAATCTGAAATACAACATGATTAAGTCAAGAATCATTTTCCAAAGAATCATGTCCTCTCTCTTGTTTATTTTTGCAGTTTTACTCTTTTTCATTTATAGTCCAACATACAGTGCTCTAACAGGCCCTGTGTCTGTTTCTGTATGTCTCTCTCGGTGATCACAGACTTGACTTGACAGGTAATGTGAGAACTTTGCCACATTCTCTCTACACACTGCATTATGCTCTCATTGCAACTGAATAAAATTCTTGAACCAAGATAGAAAACTTGTATGTTTTGCAGTAACAGCTACCCACCATTCTCAGTGCTCCCCCTCTCCTCTCTCTCCAGAGTGCTGCTGGCAGAGGAGATGCTGGAGGCCGAGCAGTTGTCCTTCTCATTTACTTCCTCATTCTGTCGTTCCTTGTCGCTCAGGATGCCGCTGTCCTCCTCTGCCTCCTCTCTCTCTTTCTCTGGTTCCTGCTCACGCTCCTCGACTTCCTCCTCCTTTTCTGCTGCTGTCTCCTCTTGAACTTCCTCTTCTTCCTCTTCTTTCTGTTCTTCCTCCTCTTCAGCGGCAGCTCCTGCCTCTTTTTCTTCTGTTTCTACACTGGTGCTGGAGTCATCAGCCTCCCCTGTCATAAAAACTCAGTGTTACTTTATTCTCCTAGACTCTGATTTATTAATGTTTTTTCTCGAACTTACACAGAAAGATACTGCAAGGTGTTTGAGTTATTGGCAATGAAATACTGTTTGAAAAATGAGACATGGCTGTCTTTGATTTTAAAGGTGTCTCTGTTTAAGCTGCACATGAGACACCCCTGTATCAACATACATTCACACACACACACTAACAAGAAAAACAAAAATACACACCCATACAGTAATGTAAACAATGTGGCGGGTACACAAAGCTGGGTTGTAGCAGGACCAGGATATGAACAGGAAATGAAGAATTAAGTTCCTGTTTACATCAAAACACTCATGTACATGGTACACACACGTAACTCAGAGGTACAGTCCATGCAGTGATGCAGGCGGGGTTAGAATAACACGACACACTGAGGCCTCATACACTCGCCTGTTTGAGCTGCAGGACCTCAGCTCATGGCTGCACATGCACTCCAAAACAAGGCTGTTTTCTTACACAAGATGTTTTGCCATCACACTTTCAAAAAGCTCTTTCAAAAACCCATTTGACCCTTTCACCCATATCCTCTCTCTGTGTTTTTTTTTTCTTTCTAGCCCACGGATGGTGTCCCCTCCTGTCCCTCACTATTTTCCACAGTGTGTCTCTCCTCTGCCTCTTTTGCTCACGCCTGCATGCTAATTTAAACAGCAAGCTGCAAACTGAAGCAATTTAAGGTTAAGAATGATTGCTTTGGGGCACGCTGTTGGGAATTGAACCAGCGATCCTCTGGTTTTAATTATAACTCCCCAAAGTATCGACCAGCAGAATTCAAAGTCATACAAGTGTGCCAAAGAAAGAGACCTTTAACACACAGATACAACCTTAAAGTTTTAATCCTCAAGATTTTCATTAAGTCAAACCCCATTTTTGAAGCTATTTATGGTCAACATCTTTTCGACAACAGCCATTCAGTGTATATTCATTCAGTAATTACGTCTCTATATATAGTGATTTTCATTGTTATGTTGGACTGCCTTCACATGCGCTTGATTCACAGGAAAACAATGCATGGTCATTTTGATATTTTTTGACAGCAAATCAGTTTTAAACATGAGCTATTAGATGAAGTGTTGCAGGTGAAGTGGTGCATACGTCCAACTCTTCAGTAAGAGTAAGGTATCCAACTCCAGTTTCTGCTCCGCTGCTGTTGTCTATTACTGACTACTAGAACTACTTGCAGTGTGTGCAGCATGAAATCAGATTACAGTTCCAATTACTGACTTTCTTCTTTATTAAAACATGAGTTTGCTTGGCGGCACTGTTAACAGAGATACCAGACAAACTAACCCCTCGGTGAGCATTTACTATAGAATTAACCTGCACTAGCTGTTACCATGGTAACCACAGGAGTTACCAAATGAAACAGGGCTGAAATCTTGAGGATTATAACTTTGAGCTGTGTTGAATTCAATATCCCTAGCACCATTACTCATTATAAGACCATAAATTATTTCACAGTGTCCAGAAAAAACTTATCCCTTTAATTCTAGTAAGAGTAACAGTTGTGCTAACAGGACTTGCAGGAGAAACAGGAGTAATCCCAGCAGTAGTAGTTAATGTAGTAATGGTGACTACTACTGTATATCATAATACAAAACATCATAGATGCCATTTGGCTACAGCATCATAACTAAATCCTTTAAAAAATGGGAAAGATGTTATTAAATCATAATCATCTATGCAACTTTTAACTTGTTAATAACAGCAAACCCATAGACATACCATGTTATTAGTCAATAATGTTAAGTATACTCAGTTGTCCTACCAGTCTCAGAGGGTGTGTAGGGGGTGGCAGGCGTCTCAGCTTCAAGGTCAGCCTCTGTGTCCTCCTGGGAGGCGTAGGAGGACGGGGTGCTGCTGCGTGATGACGAGGGCCAGGCCTCCGAGGGTTCAAAGGTCAGGTTGAGGTCAGGGCGAGTCCTCGAGACCCGGACACGCTCCTTCTCGTACTCCTCTGCTGCCAGACGCTCCACGTTCTTATACCTGAGAGGGATGGAGAAGGAGCATCAGAGGACAAGAGGTAAAAACAGAGTCTGAGACAATGCACCTTCTGTCTTGCCTTTCTAAGCAGCGCTGCTCTGTGTTGGTCTGCCAACTTTCCCTAGACTAAACCACTAGTTACCACTGTGTTTACCCTAAAAATATTCAAACCATTCCTCAATGTTTTCCCCTCTACAGCTGCCATACCTAGTCAACACACTACAGCGTAAGCCCACCTCACTCCTCTATTTTGCCCCATTAATCGTCCACAAAGAATTCAGTGCATTCATCACTCATTTCCTGCAGTCCTCTTCTATCTAGCCAAGCACTCAGCTATCACCAGCAGTCCAAATATGCAACCAGAGGGAGTTTAGAGAAGACGCGGCAGTGTTAGGGAGGAGGGTGGAGAGGAAAGGAGAACGACAGGAGAGAAGAATGGGAGAGATGGGGAGAAGTTAATGTTAGTTTGGCTGCTGAAAGGCCAAACATCAGAAGTGAATCAGAGTAAACCTGTTCAAGATGTGCCTCGATCAGCTCTCCTCCCTTGTCCTTCTCCTTTCTCTTCCTTCCTCCCTTTCTCTGTCTTCCTCCTTTTCTCCCTCTACCAAACTTTACCATTCAACCTGCTGGCCAGAACAGAGATTTAGGGCACTGAGTCAACTCTCTCTCTCTTTCTTTCTTTCTTTCTCTAACCCCTCCTCTTTCCCATCGTGCCATGAATGTGTGGAGCTTCTGTTCAGAGTTCATTAGCATCAGGCCACTTCAGAGGGCTGAAGAAACTGGATACTAATATATGTGTGTGTTTGTGTGTACGTGTACGTGCATGTGATCAAGAGTGAAATGGAGTGAGTGAGCCAACTGTGTATTGTGTGCTTGAACTTGGACCAAAACCTTCAATATGCTGCATGTCCTTACACACTTAAAAACAGAAGGTGTTGTGTGATGGTTTGAAAAACACTCTAAGAGACCAGTCTATTAATGTAAGAACAGTTTATGTCTGTAACTCACTGCATGCACTGTATGTGTCTGATAAGCTGTGCTCTTAACGCATATATGTTTTATCACATATTAATCTGATAATCTGCTCCAGTACATTACAGAGGGACACGCTGTACTTTTTACTCTGTTACTACAAGAGTGAAATACTACTTTCACATTAACACATCAGTAATAATCAAATAATATAATGTAGTCAATATAATGTAGTGTCATAATCTGAGGGCATTTTGCCGATAATACTTATACCTGCTTTTACTTAAGTGACATTTTTGATGCAGGACTGCTACTAGTAATGGAGTATTATATTATACTGCAGTATTGCTACTTTTGGAAACAAAGAGGAAGTTCTGAATATTTCTTTACAGTGGACAGCGGCCATAGTTGTCATGATTTGTTAATTAAAATTAATTCTTAGATTCTGTAAGAACAAGACTGAGAGTTTACAGTGATGTTAGTAGCTCTGTGAAGCTGTACTTCGGCACAGCATTGTACTTTGACAATAATGATTACGTGCTCACAATAACAATGCTGACATAATTAGTAGGTATGTTTACCATGTTCACCATCTTATTTAGGCAGGTTAGCATGCTAACATTTGCTACTTGACCCAAAGTTCCAGAGGAAATTATTCCTTTGTGTTTGATGTTGTTAAATGCTATTTCTGAGGCTTAAAAAATATTAGCATCACTCTAAGGGAATCTTGTTTCAGTCCAACCCTAGTAAGAACACCATTAACAGTCAATTTTGGCCTCAGTTGTCTGTCATTAAGGCCTTCATATTTCATGCAAGTCCTTTTTGTCCAGGTGTTATTCTGCTGTATCTTGTCAGGAAGACGTGTCCCTCAGGGAGGTGAGCCGGGGTAAAAACTCATGTTTTTCTGATAACCATGACGCCCAAATACACCATAAATACATCAACATTTTTCTTTTTACATCTCCCACATGCTCACACGGCAGCTCATCTCCCTCTCTGGCTTTCTGTGTCTCGTGCTTGTTTCCTCCATCTGCTCTTAGTTTGTCTTTCTTTCTCTCTGTCTCCCTATTTCTTCCAACTTTATTGTATCAATGGTGCTTAAAATTGCGGGTTAAAGTCGTCTGAGCCAACAGGAGAAGCGACAGCACTTGGCAGAGTGTATACAGTGTAGAGTATCAGTAGAAGAAAAAGAAGCAGAAGAAGGAAGAAGAGGGAGCTTTACCTCCTCATATTCTGAAATATTTTGATGATCAGCATATTGAATTTGGCTTTTATACAGTCATTCATCAATCCTTACTAATACATGACTGCATCAAGTCTGATCAGTCATCTGATCGTGACCTCACATACCCTCTTGAGTAAATCTCTTGCTTCCTGTGATTCCCATCTGCACACAAACATAGATTTATTGGCCTCATAAAAATTCTTCTTGTGTGTGTGTGTGTGTTTGAACGTACATGTGCTTGAGTAAAAAGTGTATCTGTGTGTGTGCAAGTGCATTCAGTGTGAAAAGCTTGATGAATCCTGGAATCTGATTTTCTCACAGCATGCAGCCAAAGCAATCAGGCCCCTGGCAGAACACAGCAGTTAAAATACAGCTCCTTAAGAGAGAAGAAAACAGGCCGGCGGAGCAAAGAAAATCGGTTCAGTATCCCCCCATCCTCTGGCAGCAAAGGGCACCTTTATAACCTGAAAACAATTACACTATTACTGAGCTTCCCAAACCACAGGCTCAAACATATTCCCCCTGGGTTCAGCTGTTCTGAGTGTGTGTTGTTTTGATTTAGTGCACACACTTACCTCTCCTCCCGCGCAAGCCTGGCCTCTTCCATTTTATCCACATAGTCGCGGCTGAGAGAGACACACAAACAGAGAATTTTAAAGCATAATAATCATACTCTGCCCTTTTATGGTCTTCTGTAGACCTGCCAATGTAAATAAAACACATTTGCACATCATGCACACGAGCAGTTAAGGTACTGATGTAATCCATAATTTTCATAGTTTCTCATATCTTTCCTACAGTAAAATTACTGTTAAATTTAGAGGAGAAACTTACTTTTTAAAATGCATTAAATCCACACATTAATTGTTGTTTGAGTTCTCTTTAATCCCTGACATCATCTGTATTATTATACAGTAATCTATTACATCTGTAATAGTATTTGCATCCTATTGTGTGTCTTCCACACTGTAAAGTTTCTTTGTATTTTACAACTGCCACGAGGAGAGAAGGTGGGAGAAGGAGAAGTTCCACATTTTGGGACATACTCTTCATGGCCTTCTTGCCGAGAGTTAGATGAGTAGATCAATACCACTCTCATATTTGCAGCAGCCAGCAGCTGGTTAGACTCAAGGACCATCTAGCAGCCTAAACTGTCGACTCAGGGTGGAAAGTTAGAATTCAGGTACAACCCTATCTAGGAAGCAAGGGTTGTCTCATGAAAGATGCTTTTGGGTTGCATTTTTTGAAATTGTAAGTTCCAGTTTTTTATCTGTCTTTTGTGAGTCCCCTGGCTTTATGGAGCTACAATATTAAATCGCTCCCTTTAAATTGATTTCATTTTTATTTCATCCATTCTCTTATCTCAAACTGCTTAGGGATCTTTCAAAATTAAAGCCAGTAATGCCTCACCTGTGCTTGTTCCGTTCCTCTCTCTCTATCCTCTGCAGTCTCTCCTCTCTCTCCACACGGCGGCGCTCTCGCTCAGCTGCCAGAGATTCCTGGTGTTGCCGGTATGAGGATGACAGAAGACCTCCAAGAGCAGGCCTGAAGAAAAAAAAACATAAGATGTTTGATAAAACCACAGCGCAGTCAGTGTAAAGGTGTAATCCTTAAGCGGCAGTTGGATTTGTTAAACGCTGCTTGTAAGCACAGCACGATAATACACTTCCAATACATTTTTCTTTCTTATCATTTATTGATTATCTTGCCACATTATTGTTTGATCTTTGGCTAGCTTCTGGTGCACTATTCTTATCTGCTATGCCACTGTTCATGAACACATCTACCCCTTGCATATGCAGAGCTTCTATATGTGTAAATATGTATGTAACACAATATAAATTATATTTAAATGTCTGTATTCGCCATGGAGGAAATATGAGCAACTTGTTAGCTGAGGAACCAGAGCTGAGATCGTATTCACTTCAGTATGTCATCACCAAGACCGCACCACAGGGCTGCACACTACATATGAGCATGCTCATTCCCACCGTGCAAACACACATGAATATATACTTGTATGTGAGCAGGTTTTCAGTGCAGAAGTGTGTATTTCAGGGATGCTTTCAAATACATGTGTGAGAACATGTTGACGCAGAGTCCTCTCACCTGGAGCTGGTGGGTGTGCTTGGACTGCTGAGAGAGGAGTAGGACGTGAAACCTCCGTTCCTAAGTAAGAGAGGGGGTAAAAAAAAACCAAGCGATGGTGAGTGGACTTCTCCAGTCGTCCAGTTACCTGACACCACGCTGACTAACTGCTCAGTGAAAAACTGGTTGCGAGAAACGAAAGTGACACCTTGTTACATAACAAGAATGCTGTTGGTGCAACACGAGAGTGACCCTAATTAGTAACTGCTGTGGTGTTTATTCACGCGTGTTTCTGGGAAATTTCAGGCAAGGTCTCTCTCCTCACTCACAGTCTGCTACTAAAACATATTTACCTTTACAACTCATTTAGCTGTTAGTGTTGGCAGGCAACAACTTTTGTTTTTAAGCTACTGGTATATTATTCAAGATTCTGGTGCTGCATTCAAAATAACAAGAGGTAAAATATTAATATATCGCAAAGGTGCTGTCAAAGCAAAAGTGTGTGTATTCATTTTAAGCATTTTAGCATCTTATGCCTGTGAATTACAGATGAACACCTGAAGCTCCATTTCTGTTTTAATATGCCTTATTATTCATAAACAAGGCTGTTAATTGGTCATTAATCATCTGAATGTAGGGTTATCATAACTAGCTGTGAACAGGTGAGGTGTAGGTCATACTTATCCAGCAAGAGAAAAATCAAACACAACAATACTATACACTTAAATATCAAAGAGGACAGTGAATTGAGAAAGTAAGGATGAGACAAAGCAAAGGTCTATAAAAATCAAGCTAAGAAGCAAGGGGAGACAATACAGATATACAGGTGAGGAATTCTTGAAGAAAAGAGAAAATGCAGTGGCGCTGGAAAACAAAGCGAGGATTGCAAACAAGTGTGGAGTTCTATCAATGCAGTGGCAGAAAAGAAAAAAGATGAAGGTGATAATAAGGTGACTGAAGGTGAGAAGCTGTGCAGTCAAAGAAGTGAAAAGAACTGGTGAAAAGGTGACGAATAACAAAAGTGGTGCAAAGAGATCCAAGCTGGTGCCAGGAAGAAAAGCCAGAAACAGAAGTGGAAATTGAAAAAGGAAAAGTGAAACGTCAAAGAGATAAAAGGAAAAGCTTTCGGTGCCTCTCATGGGAGATTGAACTCTGCTGCCCCTCTGACCTGGGAGACGTCGTTTTGGGTGACTCCTCACTGGGTTTGACCGGAGCCGGGGGCGATGGCTCCTCGTCGAGGTCATAGGAGAAGAGGTGGAAAGGCGAGTGGGGCAGGTAGGGCAGGCGGTCGGGGGAGGGGCGAGAGCTACCGCGCAATGGCGGACTGACCTCTTTGGTAGCCGGGACAGTGACAGCAGACCTCTTCCTGGCCAGCAGGGTGGCCAGAAGCGAGGGCTGGGCTGGGGGGCTGAGAGGGGAGGAGATGGGGAGAGAGGAAGTAGGAGAAGAGGGGGAGTGGATGCTGGATGCTGGAGGTGGTTCAGTCCGATTCCTCTGTTCATCCTCTTTGATATTCTCCTTTCTGGAAGTGATGGTGATGGACTGCAGGGTTGTTCTATGAACAATGGATGGAAGATGTCTAGCCGGGCTAGGAACAGAGGAATGGATTGAGAAGAATAAATGGATAAAAGAATAAGCTATTAAATGAAAGAGAGGCCCTGAAACAGGTTTAAGGGCTACAAAGTATTACACTGATACTAATAAATACTATGTGATTGGCCACAAGGAGATCAAACCAACCAGATAAACAACAGAAAATATTGACATAAGAGACATTTAATGACTTTGTGGCTTTGCATATAGAGCCCCCAGATAAATAAGAAGACCACAGAACATTATGTCATTTCCATGTTACCATGTCCTAAAATACCTGGGGGTGGTCTGATTAGACACTGTATCAGCCCCCTGCTGCTCATCCGAATCAGACTCAGTCACTGGAGTCTCCTCTTCCTCCTCCTCTACTCCATCCTCACACTCCTCCTCTCTGTGGAGGCAGGGGGTGGGGGTGGATGAATGGATAGTTGAGTGGAAAATGTAAGGGAAGGATTGAGGGAGAGATGATGCGATACATAAGAATGGCATGCAGGCTTTGGAAGAAACACAGAGGTGGAACAAAGGGAAGGGAGACATGGAGGGTTAGATGAGACTGACTGATGATGATGTTTACAGCTGCGCCACCAAACCACACAAACATTTATGACGCTCAAAGACAACAAGCAAGGACATGACATCTATCAGATGAAATAAAGTGATAGAAAAACAGAAGGATTAAGACGATACACAAAAAACGAAACAGGAGAAAGGGTGGATGGATGTTTCTCATTACACACTCCATGCCTCCAGTCAGCTAGTTTTACATGACAGGGAAGAGGAAAAGGAATGCTAAGAGGAGAATATGTCATGGCTGAACAACTGACTTGAGATCAGTGCCACCAAACTGTTCTGTCTAGTGAAACCAGATGAGTCCTGTTGCAGTTGAGCCGGCGTGCGCTGCCAGGTGTTGTTCCACAAGACCAGAGCCATGTGTGTGTGACGAATGGGACGGCCAATAAAAGTTGTGTTTGTTTTTCTGTGTGCGCATGCATAATATTAAGCAGGATGCAGTCTCTGACATACACAGCTTTCACCCATCACTTCATTCAAAAAAACGTATGCAAACAAATTCTCACAGTTACAAACATTTAGACTTCTTTTCTGAGATAAACAGGTGGTCTGGTATGGACTCACACACACACACACACACACACACACACACACAATTTTAACACTAGCTCAAGCATCGGACATAATTTGCTTTGGTTACGTTACACACTGCCAAAGAATGAAGAGATTGGGGGAAGAGGCACATAGTAGAAGTAAAAGAGCTACAATGGATGAGAGGATACAGACAGGAAAATTTTACCTCAGGTAAACAGCTACAGATGGCTCCAAATTCCTCTTTTTGTGCATACACACACAGCACTGAAGTAAGCCTGTGCGGCTGCTGAGAACGGTTTTAATTCTTTTAGTGGAGCACAAGTCTGCACCAGTGTTTCATTGGAGAACATAAAAAGCCACTCAGAGTGATTTATGTCACATAAGACACACTAATAGCTGTTACGGCATGTAGGTGAGGAGCAGCGGTAGGAAAACGTAGACAGAAGGCCACAGAGGTCACAGAGGTCAACAGCTGACCATTTTTTTGAGTGACCTTTGAACTTACATGGATGGAAGGAAACTTGACAGTGCCCTGGAGCAGAAAGTGGTGGTATAAGACAGTCAGACCTTCTCTCTTGAACTGAGTTAACAATTTGGCACCACAGTCATTCTTTATACCTGTTGAAAACCAACCCTGTTCCCCCTCTGCTGTTATGACACTTAAAGTTCTTCCCCTTCTCTCACCTCTCACTCATGTCCTCAGCTCTCTGCCCACTGAAAGGCTGGAAGCCGGCTCTCTGCGGGGACGCTGGGCTGCAGGGGGAGGCGTGACCAGATCGCCCAAGAGAGGCCCTGCGGCTCCGCCTCCTCTCCAGGCCACGCTTTTTGTCCCCGCCCCCGAGGCTGGCTCGTCGGCGGTCCCGGCGTCCCATTGGTGGGGGCTGGCTGTCGTCGTCACCGTCCTCATGCCGTAGGGTCATCTGTGGGAAAAGGTTGGGTGGGTGTGAAGTAGGAGTGGCGACTGATGCTTCCTACAGAGAATTTTAGTATTAAGCATATGCACTCTGAATATGTCTGTGTATGTCTCACACCTCATAAATGTTGAGCTGCTCAACCAAGTCCAGATCAGTGCCTTTCCGCCCCAGGTGTCTTTGGGATACTGTTTCCATGCCTTGCTCCTCCAGACCGTCCACCATATCATAGAATGAATCCTGGTCTGGCAGTGCTGCAAGTGTCTGCAAAGGGAAGGAGAGGTTTAAAATCCTTAGATGGCTAGAAGAATTACATAAAAACTCTAAAATGTTACATAATTGTAGAAATGTAGAAACCATAGATATGGATACCTTATTGATGAGGGTCATGGCATAGACCAGCAGCTCTGTGTCTACTCCATCCTTCTCATGTAAGATCTCCATAGCATTGGACCACGGCTTGCAGCCTGGAGATCAGTCCATTGATATCCAGGAATCAGTTAACCAATTAAAACATGTGCAGTGTTGTTCCTATTCAACCACACACACACCTTTCTCTGTACTGTTTACCAACCTGAGTGTTAAACCATGTCATTAAATATAAATAACATAAAAATTGTGGCGTAGAAACTATATTAAATTATTATTATTACAAATTATATTGTCTGTACCTCTCTTGGTGTCCACAGAGGTAATGGCTTCTATCAGCAGTGAAGCGTTGGACTCAGAGTACTCCACGAACACCAGCAACAGCTTCAGAGCTGTTTTCACCACCAGACGGAACTACGCCAGGGAAATACAAACAAACGCACTCAACTGATTGATATGTTTTGGTCCTGTGGCTATAATTATGGAAATCTATAATTGGTATTCTATCCTTCTGCATGCATCGTGATATATTTTTATATCAGCTCAATTTTGTTGTTAGGTGCTTCTACAGTGGACAGTTGGAATACACATGATATAGATTTAGGGGTATTGGCAAGCAGAAATACATATGGACTATATGTTTCTAGCTATTAATATGTGTATACATATCTGTGAATAATATTTATATAACATATAATGTTTTTTGTTTCCTAACTATGGGTTCCCCTCATCACTCTGTGTACACTGCAGTCCATGTTATGTGCATGTACTTTTGTTTAGATGACTAGATGTGTTTGTAATTTCCTATCAAGTTAAATGACAGATAGTGTATTTGTTGTATACGGCATGTGCTATGATATATCCACATTAGAGATGATTTTAAAATAAAATCTGAAATTCTATGATATTTAAAATGAATATGAAATAAATTAAAGCTATGACAGGCTTTAAGCACTGGAATCACGACTGATGCTTTCAGTGCAAAGCAGAAGTGTAGCTTTAAAATGATTATATATATATATTATATTATAATTATGAAAATACCACAAAATCAAGGAGAGACACCACCCTTAGGGCAGGACACAGAATACAATCAGTAGCAGATGTGTTTTACTGTGTGTTACTGTGTATGAAAGCTAAAAATAATGTGTACCAAACAATGGATGGTTAGCTCAGAGCCTATGACAATCTGCAATCTGCTTGTTCAACGGGGGATAACAGCTGTGTCCCCAATTGGGAAAAAGCAGTGTTTTTTTAGTCAGTGGTTCAGGTTTTGGTTAGATTAAAGTCAGGGTAAGGGTTACAGTTAGGCAAGTAGTGGTTATGGTTAGGGTTAGATTAAGTCTCCTGGAAATAAATGCAAGTCTATGTAATGTACCCAATAGTGACTGTACTCAACATGTATGAGTGTATGTGAGTGCTTGGGTGTAATTGGGGTTGAGGATGATTTAGTATGGATGCATGACTATACCTTTGAGCCAACTAGAGTGTACAGCCACTGGATTGTCTCAGCGTGACCAATGACACCGTTCATCCCATCTACATACAGCATGATCTGCCCCAGAGCTGAGAGCAGGGGAGAGAACGAAAGAAGTTACAGAGGCAGAACAAATATAGACAGATGATTTAACACTTACTGTAAACAACTCTCTGCACTGTGTACAATGCACAGTTCTTGCTACAGTGGCTATAAATAACAGGGAATTTCATCCAGGACTAAGGGTTTCCTTTTTAATGCTTTAGGTCTGACAGACAAAAACACAAAATAGAGCAGAGAATGGAAATGATTTGTAAATAGTCCCGTCTTCAACTTCAATGGTACTGGATCTTACTCTATTTTCCCACTGCAGAACAACATACTTATGCCATTGGTTTTGTATGTTCCAGTATTTGACATAAGGTTTCTCCTAAGGAGTATTAATCTAGGACACACTGTAACTGTTCTGAATGACCTTAGCACTTAGTATCTATATTTTCATAAACCATTGCCAGATTTATTAAAGTTTCACTCCTCCTTCACAAATAAAGAGGTTTCAGGGATCAGTGAATAAAAATAAGTATTATATATTTACCTAAGTACTGTGCCTTAGAACAATTATGAAGTGCTTGTAATTTACTTAAGCATCTCCATTTTATTCTACACTATGATTACTCAAGCTATAGTTGCTAATTAGTTTACAGATAAAGACTTTACATGCAAAACATACAATCATCTCATCAGATATGCTGTTCCAAAATAGTTAAACCTCAACCTGCTCATATGTCAGTGACCTAGTTATAACAAACACTGACAGCTGTTTCTAGTATTGCCGTATCGCTGTGAACCAGAGAAAGAGAGGGCAGCTCCTATCCTCTTCAACAATGTACTTAGATTCAGTCATCAAGAAACAAAAGCCTTGTGCAAAGGAACTGTTCACTGATGAACAACAACACGAAAACAGATTGTTGCTGACATAACATAATACCTTTAGTGAGTAATGCAGGCCTGAAAAAAGAAACTGTCAATTAACCACACCCACAAAGTCCTGGTGAGGAAGATTTAAAAAAAGAATGAGTGTCTAACACACTTCACAGTGTCTAACACTATGCATACTTTCTTTCCTGACTCTTACTGTCACTTTTTTCTTATGTTTACTATTATAGAGAAATGCTGAATTGACACAAAGTGCTTTGAGAACCATATAAATATATATGTAATATTTATGTAATCTTGTGGTTAGATGTTGTGGAAAATAAATATCTGATGATTTTATGAAAGTGCTCAGTTGCCTTTATTTCAACAGTAACTTCTTTTGCACTGAACTGAACACACACACACATATATTTATATATATATGGAGAAGGAGCTCTATTGTACATTTATATAAAGAATAAAGACTTTAAAGAGTTCATTAGTTGTTAATTTGTAACTGTAAAAAAACTGAGTTATAAATTCTCTTCAGTGTTTTATTGGTGCTGGGGTGTTAGGGGATTTCCTATAGAAACTCTTGAGTTTCAAGTTTTGAAACTGATCACAAAGGTTTCCCGTGAAACAAAATACCAACTGAGACATTCTGAGTCCTTATGTCAGACACAAGATCAAAACTCAAGCAGAAAATAGAAATGATAAAGAAATATTTTTCTTTTAAAGCCTCAGTTGTATCAATTTCTATCACTATTAATTTCTATCACATGAGGAGGCATGTTATCACCTTCTAAAAGCATTAATTTCCACTGCTGAAAGAGGTGTGTTATCAGTTTTATAAGTACAGTTGTTGAAATACAGTTTCCTATTGTTGATCATAAGCCAACCTTTATGATATAGAACTCATATAATACTAAGAAATGTTCTTATATGCACACTTTAAAGTCAGTAAAGCAACATTTGTGAAGGTCATTTAAAATTATTTTTGTTGTAGTTCTCATCTGGTACTGCATGTCTGTTTGCAGTACAGATTCATTAAGATTCAAACCCTGAGTCAAAAAAGAAAGTGAAAAAAGAGAAGCACCCTCCCACATCACCTACTGAATAAACATTTCCGGGAAGAATTGTTCTTACTCATGGTGTGAATAAGAAGAAGAGAGGGCAATTTTGCTCCTACCCTCTTCAATTATGTATTTGGACTCAAATTTGAAAATTGAAGTTATATCTTCACTTTTTGGGAAAACCCTACAACTTTATGACCACACACATGGGAAAACTGTTGATGTTTTGTCTGTTGCTGATTTTTTTAATAACACCATCATCAGGAAAAGACAGGCTTATGTGAAGGAGTTTTTCATCAATGAGGAACAATTTTTTGACCCACAATTTGACTTCGACTTCACTAATCTCTCTGACTCTTCTGAGTGCAGGAGAGGTGATGAGCTGTATGAGCGTCCAAAAGGGTGGTACCGCATGGCATTAAAGGTTGGAGGTAAATATCCAGATGGAGACACCTGGTTGGGGACTGGTGGATGGAGGAGTCACTCTGTAACTGGAGAATGGCCTGTTTCTTATCATGGAACAAGCTTAGATGGAGCCAAAGGCATCATCAGGAGTCACTACAAAGCAGGAAATGGTCAAGCGTATGGAAGAGGAATCTACTCAACACCTGACATACATGTTGCTGAGAAAGAGGAGTTCGCCAAGACCTTCACATCGAAGACAACAGGGAAAAGTTACAAAGTGATCCTGCAAAATCGCATCAATCCTAAAAAGAGAATGATTTGCTGGACATCAGACTACTGGCTCATCCGTGTTGATGAAGGAACATCTGACAAGGAGGAGAGACAGATAGTCGAGAGCTCTATTCGGCCTTATGGCATTCTGATCAAGGAAATAAATCAGGTCAGTTTTTGGTCTCAGGTGGTAATTTTGATAACTGTATTAACAAAAACAAGCTAAATACTTGGAGGAGGTGAACAGTAATGGTAGAATAATGATTAAAGTGTAACCAAACCTTTCAATTAAAATCTCACCAACCAATAAATCAGCACCAAAAATAAAAGTTAATGTGATGGTCAGTTAATTAGTCTGTACTGATCTATAATTCAATATATAGCTATGATTGACAGATACTGTAAGAGTCACATCTCTCACAGTATCTGTCAATGCTGCACAAAAAACTATGCAATAACTTTTTTAAAAATCACTGAAATGAACTCCTTCCTGTTTGTATTTTGTTATTTGTTCACTTGTTTCTGGATATAAATTTCAATTTTATAACCTGGTTCAGGAACAAAAACAACACCTAGAACTCATCCCATTTCTGCAGCAAAAGCATTTAATCACACATTAACCATTGCTCTCCCCTCTAACTCAGTTTTCACACCTTTTTCATTCTATCTCTTTTGTCTGAATACAGCAGCGGCTTAATTCATTGAGTATGCAACAAGGTGGCTCCCCAACTCAGAAGCTCCACTTCAGAGGTCATCCCCACCACCAGTCGACACCGGTCCATCAACTTCCTCTCCATTCTTCTGTACGCAACCCCAGATCCATCCTTCATCCTTCATCCCACTCCCTTCATCCTCATCAACCATCCCCCCAGACCCTCAATCCATCCCTCCTACATTATCACCGCCAACTTCGATCTATACTTTTTAATAAAGTTGTCTAAATCCATATCTTTATTGGTGTGGTCTTTGTCAACGTTCTTGACTACAGTGTTTTATCAGTGCTGGGCTATAATATGAACATAAAACTTATAACAAGCACTTTTGTTTATGTAATTTGTTAGTCAAGTAATATTACCAATAATAACAAACAATGTTAAAGTAAGTAAAGGAAAACTGAAGAGAACTGTAAAAAAATAGAATTATAAATTCTCTTCAGTATTTTATTGGTATTGGGCGATTTCCTTCAGAAACTCTTCACCAGGTTTCAAATTGAGTTTCAAGTTTTGAAACTGATCACAGAGGTTTCCTGTGAATCTGGGCTACATGTGACTACACAAAACAAAAGTTACCATTAGTACGTGTTATACAAATGGCATTATGATGATATATTTAAATGATAAGAAGAAAAGAAAATAGAGACACATCTGTCCAGAGAATTATGATTTAAAATACCAGCTGAGATATTCTGAGTCCTTAGACACAGATCAAAACTCAACCAAAAACACGTAGAAATGATAAAGAAATATTTTTTAAAGCCTCAGTTGTGTTAATTTTTTTTATCACAGAAGAGGTATATTATCAGCTTCAACAGTATTCATTTCTGTTTTTCTGTTTGTCTGTTTGCGGTACAGATTCATTAAGATTCAAACCCTGAGTCAAATCCTCCTACATCACCTACTGAATTTTCTGGAGTAAACTCAGTTTACTCACAGTGTGAATAAGAGAAAGAAAATTTTACTTTGCCCATGCTTATCATCTTTGGTTTAAAATGAACTTTTTTACAATAATCATTATCTAATTGCTTATTGTATCAAAATATTAGCACTGTGATTCTTTCTTCAGATTTGTAGAATACTAGCTGCATCTACATACATACATTTTAACAATTTAATGCATATTTGAAAGGTTGTGTCATATCCACATACAATGACTCAGGCCAGCTTGGTTCTTACACCTGACATGCTTGTGAAGAGTTAAAATATGTTATTGTATAAATAAAGATTGTAAATGCCCTTTGCTACAGTGTATTTATACTGCAGGGGGTTGTTAGAGGGGAGCTGTTGGAGAGGAGTGGGCGGGCAGGGGTTACCAAGTTTCAGTGAGAGGTTTTGCTCAGAGGCCATAGATCCTCTGACAAATACGCTAACTGCTCAGAGCTGCCTTTGTAAGATTTATCACATGGCTGCAAATAGCTAGTCATTAGACAATTAACAGCAAACAGAAACTCCATAACTACGCTACTCATGAAATGATCATCTGTGACACATGTTTGGAGTGGGGAAATTATGGAAAAGACTGGAAAGGAATGTCTGTGTGTGTGTGTGTGTGTGTGTGTGTGTGTGTGTGTGTGTGTGTGTGTGTGTGTGTGTGTTTAAGTGAGAAAAAAGAAAGCAAGGACCTCTCTGGGGAACTCTAAGTGTATTTACTGCTGGTGGAAATTATGGAGTGCATGTGTGCAGCTCCACTTGGAGAAATGAGTGAGCTGCTAGGGCTAAAGGCTCAATATATGATAGCATGACATCAGCTCCAAAATGCCTACACTTTTTTCACTGCTATATCTCTACTCTTATGATCATATCCTAATTTACTATTTTAATGTTATTATCATTAATGCAGCTCAACTGCTAAATACAGCATGGTATGCCATTTTAAAAAGCTCACTGCAGTGCAGAGTACATTACAGTACAGAGAGACAGGGGAGTAAGATGGACAGAAACAGGAAGGGAGTGTGCCAGGGAGACTAAGAATAAGCATCAGTGAGGGAGAGATAGAGAATATAAAGAGAGAAGGAGGAGTGACGATGTGAGAACAGCAAAGAGAAACTGCTGTAGAGAGAGAGCTGTTCTGTCCAGGAACAAAACTTCCCAATCTAAGCAAATAAAGATCCACAGTTAATAAACGCTCAGAAGATAAAAAAACAAAAATTGTACTGGAACAAATTAAGACTGTTTTGTACTCAGGACAGTTTGTCTCTGACTGCCACAACCTGGAATCAGACCGACCTTCTGCATTTTTTTCAGCTTTCTGAATTGTTGATTATTATATATGTCATGCTGTTTTCCTTTCCTCTTTACTGTCAGTGTTTATACTTGCAATAATATATCTGATTATGGTCATCAGAAAGAGAGAGAGAGAGGGAGACAGAGAGAGAGAGGGAGAGAGAGAGAGGGAGGCTGTACCTCTTAATATGTAGTTCTGGTAGTTCTGGTCAGCTTCTGCTCCCACCTTGATGAGACACGTCAGACCTTCAGCCATTACAAACTCATGGACCAGATCTTTGTCATCCTGAAGAATAGAGTTAATAATTATAATTAATAAGCTAATACAATATACAGTGGCTGCACACAGATGAGAGCCACAAAAAACCTCCTGCTGAAACTCATAGCAGCATTCTCCTTTCTCACCACATGATGGCAGTAATGTGCAGGATTAGGATTTAAGTTAAAAGAACCCACCCCTCCCCTTCAGGGCAGCTGATACACACACCATGTCAACAACCATGTCTTTCACGGTTGCTTTTTAATATAACTTCTCTTATAACAGAAGGAAAACTAAATGGAAGATGAAAACACTTGTCTGACCCAAATGCAAGGGACACCCAAACTAATCCTTCAGACAGTGTGTCTTAGCTCCAAGTTCAGACATCTTATGTGTGGCTTTTATCTCATTCAAGAGCACAGGCACTGACATGGCTTTTTGGGGTGTTAGTGAGGGTGAAAATTGTGATCATGACAGTGGCACTTGGATGCAGCAGTAGTTTAAACAGCTTGAGAGTTTTGAAAGTTCTCGCATCACTGTTTTATTTGCTGAACCACGTATTATATCTGAGTACTTTTGTGTGTGTGTGTGTGTGTGCGCGCTGTTTTAAGTGGCTGGCTCCTCTCATTAAAATAAAGATTCACACACAAATACCCCCCCCCCCCCACACACACACACACAGACCTACACGTACCCACACAGACACACACACACACAGGGAGAGAGAGAAATGCCACGTTGATGGAGATCCCTGTCATCATGGAAGCACACAGTGGCCACAATAACCGACTGTATTCTGCAACAACAAACTGACTGTAATTGCATGTGAAATATGTGTGTGTGCGTGTTACCTGAAAAATTTGCTTGAGAGAGAACAGTGCCCTTCTTAAGTCACGTCCATTGGAGTTATACAGTCTTTCTGCAGAGACAGAGAGACATAGAAGAGGTTATTTGTCTGCAATTCAACAAACATAGCATATTAGGGTGATGCAACCAAGTATGAAAAGTAATAAAAGACGTTAGGCAATCTTTTGGACACAATGCACACCTTTCATCTCTCACCAGGCTTCATATGTTTCATCCTGATGGCTAGATCAATAAAACTTGTTAGTGAAATGAGTCTCAGCTGTGCAGAAGTTGCACAATAGTTTAAGATGCGAGAGGAACGCTGCGAGTTGATGGAACCAATCATGCCGCCCAGCTCTGATCACCTGAGGCAGGCACTTCATCACACACTTTCGCCGCGTCCTCACTTGCAGAGCAACACGTGCATGGTCTCTCTCACACGCACGCACACACACCCACACGTTGCAATAGTGATTAGAGCTGTATTGGAATGTTAATGAGCTGCTGGCCGGGCTTCAACGGTGAGGTATTCAGGTCACGACATGGAAAGCACTCAGAACCAACGGCTCTTATACCATCACACTGATATTTAGCCTTCATATTTCTATTCTTGAACACAAAGACATTATTAATATACCTATGTAATATTTCTACAGTGCCGTAAAATGTTTATTGTGACCATGTGAACTATATTAGGTACAGTATTTCTTATCTCCTACACAGTCGCATCACTATAATAATCCTTTTTTAATGTGTTTCTCCAATGTTTATAGCACTACAATCAAATTCTGTGGTGTGTCCTTACGTTAATATTATCACCATCACTACAGTCAAGCTATATTCGCATACTACAACTTCCTCTTTCATCTGTCTCTTAAGGTGTATGTTTATGTGTCTACATGTATGCACAAGCGTTGACAAAATGAAATAAATAATAAGAATTTAAGATAAATAAAAAAGAAAACTCTATGATCACTTTGAGGATGCAGTTTGTGTTGTTCTAGATTTTACTCTACACTCCAGCATCCTTTTAATTTTATCCACCCCCAGTATACGCAAATATTTGTATCTGCATATTATACAGCACTTGTATTTGCATGTACTGACCCCCATAATGATCAGACAACAGAAATAATTTTCCTAAGTGCCCTGCGTTAAGCTCAAAGTCTGTTTAGTTGGATGTCCATATTGTCCATTTGTATGTATGAACAGTTGTGCATTCAGCTGTGTGTCAGCAGGGGGTTTGGGAACCTGTGTGTTTAAATCCTGAGTTTGCATGTTGATGACAAATCCTTCCAGTCCATCAGGAGGGACGCGGCTGGTTGAACGAGTGCGGAGGTGAGTGCAGGGCAGGACAGCAAACACACCCCCTGATGTGGGCCCAGACGTGGGCTAGCCTGGCCTACGGAGCCAGCCAGTCTATCCTGCTGTCTTGAGCTCAGCGGTAACCGTCGCTAAGCTAGGCAAGGCTAACCCAAGGCCAGGGTCAAAATCATTATCATTCTGCACACAGACAAAGAATTACAGGCCTGTCTGTCTCTCCATCTGCAGGAGCCTTATTCTGTGAGATCAGCACCAGAATTCATGAAATACATCTGTGATAGTTTACAGCAGAGATAATCAAATCATCAAACTCATCAAATCATCCAAATTATTAGTGCTAAGAGGCAACACAAAACGTGTGGGAAAAAGTAACTCTAAACTCACCAAAAGAGTAAAGAATATAGTGGGAGGAATAGAGAGGAAAGAACATTTAAGCAAAGGAAGAGGGTGACCACAGAGTACAGGCCAGTGTCTGAGGAAAGAAGGCCAGCTTTTTGTAATCAAGGCAGTGGGGACAATTGAGAAAGTCGGTAATTCCCCTTCCAAAAATACACAATGTACACACTGTACATGTCTCTACCATGTCAATGGTGTAAAATGTTGATTTTTAACCTTTTCTGAGCTGGTCCAGCTGACTGAAAAGATGCATAGTTTTTGGTAAAGGCAAAGAGATTTCTAATGTTTGTGTGGCTTCACATTTACTGTGTCACACTACTTTAAGCACCCATCACTGATATTTTTAAATATATGTATTTGACAGAGGTTATTTTGGCATAATCACTACCTGGGAACAGAAAGGTCCTTTTTATTTCGGTATCTGAGATCATCTGAGATCAACCTTCAAAATAAGGACAAGCCCATTTCATTCCATTAGCTAAAGCGATGATTTGCCACAGTCATGTATGTGAACCTTCATGTGGAATAATGCTATTTTTCTTAAACACAGTAGAACATGCCAGGCTGGCAGGTGCCATGACCTGCATCCAATTTGAAAAATGACAACAGACTCCAAACTGTGGCTCAGCTATAACTCTTCTCTTCAAATGGCCGGTTTGGACTGATTTCCTCGCTCTTGTTTCCCTGGAAATCAAGTGGCCACTTAATGAGGCAGGGAACACTTAACGTCTGGCCCGTGAGTGTCAGTGGTTTGTTCAGACGATCACGTGTAGTGTTTGTGTTCTTCATCAGGCCGTGAGCAAGGGCTGTCAGAGTAACCTTTACCAAAATGTCTGCTGTCCATCAGGGGCATGTCAGCAGCAGTGATAAGGCATAAACTTGGCTTGATTCATGCTGGTGTACCACTGGTTTCCTTTGTCATTCTTGCAGTTACTATCCTTGAGAGACAATGAGAGAATTCTTGACATATGTTTTGTTGTATTCAGTATTAAATTACTTCAATTTATAAAGATGTTTTCTGAGGTGCAGAGTTGAACCAACAGCCTCACAGTCATGCCAACATTAACGTTGTCATGGCAATAACCTGTGATCACCTTATAGTTGCTAATAAAGTCTTGTCAACATAATTACCCCTCTGTTCCAGCGTGAACAGAGTTTGACATGCTTAATAATCAACCAACCATTTTCCCATTGGCACAAAGGGCTCCAGCTGTCTCAACACAAGAGTGATGGTGCATTCAAGCTGGAAGTAATTCAAACAAGTCACTCTCACCTTCAACCTCCATGCTAAGCAGCTTGGCCTAATGACACCGTGCCTGCATCTCTCTAAAGGGAAACTGAAATAGCAGAAAAACACAAACTAGGAAGATAACACATCTTAATTAGATGCCCTCCACTGGCCTAAGAGACAGAGCAGTAGGAATAAATGAAGAGGAAGGAGAGGAAGGAACAGCAAAAGGATGGTTTTTGAAGGGACGTTTTGTCTGTCCACGTGTCTTTTGCTGGTCATTCTCCATTTTTCCTGGCTCTAAGTTTTATTATTGTCACAAGAAAAGCTGAAACACTCACTGGGATGTGTCATTGTGGCTTGTGTATGTGCTTGTACCCAGCATGAATGTGTGTGTGCATGCGTGCAATCGTGTGCACGAGCCCATGTGTAAGGCAGTGCCTGTGTTTGCTGAGTGCAGACAGACAGATGAAGGAAAGACAGAAAGGCACATTTCATTTATAGGTTCGCTTGGAGTTTTACTGTTTTGTTTTGGAGGACTCTCAGTTCTTGTCCACACTGTTTTACCATGACCTCACATGCACTGCAATGTGTCAGCCTTAACGACTCATTTAGCCTCATATTCCATCTTAAAATCTTAATTTTCTTAAAGCAAGGGGAAAAATCTGCCAGCAGAAAGACTAATTTCCACTTGTCTCTGATGTAGTCACTTCTGTTTATAACTTTCTGATTCAATTTAACTTAATTGAAACAAAACTCTTGGCTCCATATGCCTTTAATGATGTTGAACAATGCACAAAACCTATAAACGCTCTGAGATGTGAACTTAGTTTACACTCTTATAGGGTTTAGCACATCCTCAACACCAATATGAGGATCCAACAGAATCATTATATCTATTGTGTATCATCCGCAGTTCAATTCATTTCAATGAATACTCAAATTCTTTCCGGAAAAATGTAATTCTAATGCTCAATTATGGGTAAAAACACCTATTAAAACAACTTTATGTAGTATGAGCAATAAATTAACAACCCTAGGTATTTGTCTCAGAATTTAGCAGAGAAATGCAATAGAAGAGCCTGTATGTGCATTAGAGCACATGTGCATGTGTGTGTGGGAGTGTCCTCTGTGGTGAAACAGGGATTCCCCCAGTGCCGAGGTTGTCTGCTAAGTCGCACAGGAGTGGTCAGATCCCTCCTTCTCCTCCTGCCATAATGAGATTAGTGCTGTGACCCTTCAGCTTTGACTAATCCCTCAACATTTACTGCATCATCTACGCATCTCCAAACAGAAAAACACACAGGCCCACTCAGGCTACACTAGGCCTAATCCAGAGCAATTATACTCAGAACATTACTGTAATTTTGTTGTACTACTAAGTGCAAAATCAGAGACTGAGTGACTGAGTGTAGTCTAATACCGCTTAGTTAGTTAGTAAAAGCAGCAACAATCTACTACTACTACTATGCTTAATCCTCAGACTTAACAATAGGCAGTCAGATCAGCAGATGTTTCTCAAAGGCGACCCACTTAAAGAAACATTGGTGTGAAGATGAGAATCTGCAGACTGATAAAAAAAAGAAAACAATGCAAAAACAAACCTCGAGAATCACAGCACATCTTATAATCTCATCTCATAATTCTATCTTAATATGGAGAGGTGGTGTCAAAAGCTTCTGTGACTCAGACTCACTGAACAGCCGTAGAGAGATGTTCCCTTCTAAAGTTTCTGAGTGAGCCTCATCCCTCTAACCAATCAAAGAAGGCCAAAGTCAGGGGCAGGAGCTCAGTCAGAACACAAACTTGCTTCTGGTCTACTACTCCCCTCACACCTAGGCTTCAAGCTAGTATTAGCTGCTGGAAAAGGTCACCATGACTGACTCACGGGCTAGCAAGCTCCTGATTTCTGTATTAGCTGAGACATTGTAAACAGATGGCTATAGATGAAAAGACTTAGTTTGTGTTTGTTGGGGAAATATCATCTGGCTGTGAGACATGAAGCCATGGAAGTCGACTGAACAGTGTGTGGAATTCTCTTTTATTCAGTCTGTTCCTGCAAGATAGCTAATGCTAACTAACAGCTGTCTTCAGACATCAAGCTGATGTCAACACAAACAGTGCAGATTAATTAGTTTTGGTGGAGTATAAAGAAAATACATGCAGGCAAACCAACACTACTGATAAAAAAAGTGTTACATCTCTACCCACAGTATGGAAATCTGTTGTACTTTATGTCGTTTGATTAGAGGGAATTATTTTAGTGTGACACATCTTTATTAGGCCGCAGGATATTTACAGATAAGCACACACTGAGGTCAAACAAGGGTAATATTTTTCAGGATGGTACAACTGTCTGTAGGTCAGGCGAGAGAGAGGGCGGGTCACAGCTGGTGGCCCTGTATTTAAGCCCAGTTATAACCGCTGACTCGTGTTTCTGGAGGATTTCGTTGCACCCCTCTAAAAAAGCCCCCACGCGGCTGTCTGGGCCAATCAGTCAGTTAGCTTTCAAACTGGGTCTTCAGTGGGATCTAAAATAAAGAAGTGAGAGAAGCATGAGGTGTAATGGCACGTTGGAGAGCTTGGTTTAATCCCAGGAAGTCTTTCCCTCTCTGTGCTGGTATCACGCTAAATATAGGATGGATAGGGTATCCAGCATACTGTAACAACCGTAGATATTGGGTTCAATCTTTGTTCAGGTCATGCGGTGCACTGTGTGTGTGCTGCCCTGTAGACTTTAAGTTCAGTCAAAGATGTAATATTCCCCTGTAAGGATTTGCATTTCATGTCAGTACCCATGTGCAAAGGTACGATTTGGGTGGTATTCCCTTCTTGTGAGCACATATCTGAGGAGCGCCATGTCCATTAATCTATAGTTAAAAGAATAAATACTCTATCAATCTGTCATAAGCTGATATAGTTTGGACAATAATGCATGATTTCAGTCTCATGTCAAGTGAAGTGAAAAGGAAAAGTTGGCAGGCAGCAAAGGCCAGACTGCTGAGGACAACTAGGTTATTTTGTGACTGTCTATTTTTTGTCTGTTGGTCTTGGCCTACAGTATGAGTACTGGAGGCTGCTGATGGTACAGATGACGATAGAGGCCCCATGAGCTCAGTGTGTGTGTGTTTGTGTGAGAGAGAGAGGGAAAGAGAGAAAGAAAGGGAGAGTGAGACCTCCAAGGTTTCACTGTGGGATTCATGAGATTTAAAGAATGGCGACGGACCTAGACAGAGATTACACTAGGCTCAGCAGTGACACACACACGTACGCACGCGCACATGTACACACATCCCACAGGCAGATACAGTACAACACCAGGCCTAAAGGCAAACGTACTGTGAATGGAAACACTTAGGAGTAAATGAAAACAAACTTTTATATGATTCCCATAAATCTACCCCTGTAGAAACAAATGGCTGCTATATTTTATAGTTAACACACTGATATATAGACATACAAAATACCTACTTACACACTATCACACACACACACACACACACACACACACACACACACATACACACACACAAATACACTGAAACATCCCCAGACTGTAACCTTGAACCCTGATGAGGGACATCAGCTGTGAAAGAAGCTCAGAAGCAGATGTCTTCAGGAAGGAAACTTACTGCCACATAAACACATGCAAGCACATAAAAATACACACACACACCCTGAGACCAGAACGTGCCCTGTGCCCTTTACATGCCCCTGGCACCTCTGATGTAGTTCACAAACACACACACACACAGGAATAGTTACCCACAACACAAACACAAATATACCCAGCTTTTCTTACAGGCACCCTGTGTTACTACAGTGATGACAGGCCTGAGCCCAGTAGGCAGCTACAGTACTGCTCTACAGTATATTCTCACACTCATAAACACACACAGACTTTTTTAGTTACTGCACTGTATCCACAGTGATTACACTTTATATACTCAAATCAATATTTCCATTCTGTTATATTGTATAAGTAGCCAGTTAGCTTAGCTTAGCATAAAGACATAATGAAAACAGAGGGAAACAGCTAGCCTGGCTAAAGCTCACTAAATAATAAAAAAGCAGGAAATTACTGCAGGCAACCAAGAAACAATCTGGCACATAACTCCCATTAAAACCACAACAAGTCGTGTTTACAGTTTGAATTGCAAATTAAACAAATATGTGTTAATTAGTGAGTCTTACTGTACAATAGAGCCAGGCTAGCTGTTTCCCCCTTATTCCAGTCTTTATGGTATGCTAAGCTAAGCAGCTACTGGCTGAGGATTTGCATTTAGCATATTGATATGACATTAATCATAATGACATCGTGCATAATGACATAATGACATCATGCCAACAAAGTCTGTAAGTATATTTCCCAAAATGTCAAACAATTCCTTTAATTGCAGAAATTCTGCCAAACTGTGTAATGTTGTGGAATGTTTTTTGGTATTACTTTTAAATTTCTTTCATTGAACTTTTGTCCAACTGTTGGATGGTGCTGACATAATGTTCTGTACATCACAGTTGCTCTGTAATTGCATTTTATCTCTGGCAGTGCATTCTTATAAAGTGTGACCTGATTTTCTGCAGCGTGCAGCCAGAAACAAAAGTTGATTGTTGGGAAATATTGTGGTGTTCAATCCCACATTCAACTGTGCACGTGTGAAACAAGCACTCAGTGTTTTCCCTTGCCCCCCCCACCCCTGTCATTCTGTCTCACTCACTCTCTGTCTTGCTCACTTCTCACGCTCAATGTTGGTGTCACTATTAATTGAGTGAATTCACTGGGCATGTTGTGCAGTGACATTGCATGCCAGAAAATTTGAGGACTCATAAGAGATAGATGGAGAGAGAGAGAGGGAGACAAAGAGTAAGATATATATATATACACAAAGGAATTATATGTGTACATGAGGAGAGTCCTCTTCCCATCTAGCGGCTTTATACAGTGTGCATGTTTTACCAGCACACACGCCTATTTACATTTTGCAAAAGCTTTATACACCTATTCAGTCTCAGTTTGGAAGTGTTGTCCCTCACAATGAGTACTGATGTAATATCATGTAATGATGCTGACAAGTCAAATCTGATTTCAGTAAAACCATTAATTTGTGGGTTTTGAAAATGTACTTTGGCTTTTTTTTTTTCATAAACAGTCAATCCAAATAAATCGACTGGATTGAGTTTATAGAAAAAGGGAGCCCAACAAATAAAAGAGAGGAAGAGAGGCATAAAAGACACAGAGAGGCACAGAAAGAGTGAGAAAGACAAACACAGTAACAGACAGAGAAACCAGAGTAGGACTAACAGCAGCCAGAGCGAGCAAACAGAGAGGATATTGGAGGACATGTGCTGCTCACTGAGTGGATGAGCTGAGTGAAATCTTGCTCTGACTCATACCACACTTGCCTGATATTATACTCCTCCCTTGTTTCCGTGTGTGTGTCTGAGTCTCCTGAATACAGCGGACATAATGACATACGACATAAGCTACTGTATAAAGGGGTTATAACATAGTTAGATGTTTTCACAAATGAGACCATTTCAGACTTAATTAATTTTTGAGACAATTTTCTCTCTGTTTGTGTTGTGCCTACAGTTTGGGTACTGGACACTGCTTCTGGTACACATGATGATAGAGGGTCCCTCAACTAAGTATGTGTGTGTGAGAGAGAGCGAGAGAGGGAGAAAGAGGGAAGGCTGTCAGGTAACAGAGATAAAAATCTAGTTTACTAAGGAAACTCACCTCACAACAATGGGAAAAAAAGCTAATTTTAAGCACAGTATAATACTACTGAAGACGGGGCTCATACAGGGGTATGACTCACATTGGTTATGACTAAGAATAATAAGAAGCAAAGTTAACTTTTTATCAGTGCAGGCAAATTCATTTATAATATTAAACTGCCAAAGCAATATAAAATTTAAAAAAGGTGCATATTATAGTATAGAGGCACCACGGAGTACTGTATGATATTGTTAATAGAAAACAGTAGCTGTAACTGCACCACCTTGGCATAACTTTCTCTCTTTCTTTCCTCTCCTCACCTGTAAGTCAGCGGACCACAGAGCTATGACATAACTTGTGGAGCTGATTGCCAACTGCTGCTGCTCTGTCTGGCAGGTGCATTTCCTCCTTGCTTTGTTTTTCCCTTGTGTTTCCTTCCCTAAGTGATTTACCATTTCCCTGGAAATCATCCCTCTCCCCGTCTGTCTATCCACACATTCCCTAAACCCATCATCTCTAAAAACCCCATGGCTGGATAAGATGCCAAGCCCGCAGATTCTCCAGTGTGTGTTCTGGATGTTTAGCTTGTGGTACTTGTAATGTTTTATTGCATTATGTAATAGTTTCAAAATGATTAAAACAGATGAGCCAGAGGTTTGTGCAGGCATAACTGGGTGCATATATGAAGAGGCCCAGACATAACACTCAGACACATGCACAGCCATACACACACACACACACACACACACACACACACACATGTAGTGATATATATTTCTTACTTTCTTCCAAGAACACAGAGGTTTGGGAGAAAAAACCCAAACAGCAATGTGCTCTGCCACAGCACAACAGTCGGACTGCTGATGTCTGTTGGCATAACCAGAGCCCTGGGAAAACCCTGCCACATCCACAGAGAGCACAACACTGTAACATATAGACAAGAGCCACCACACCACAGCAGCTGATCACAGTGCCAGTAGAGACACACAGCTACAACATGCAACAGGATTACACAGCAAAACCATAAAAGCCAGAAATAATCACATCATAGTTTTACTGCATAATGTGGAGACTGAGAGCTGAGCATAATGTCCAGTATGCATAGTTGTTATTGCTATCTGTTTATGGCTAACTGCAACAGAAATCGAGGGTCCCCCTCTCCTACATGATCTACTACTAAACTTTAAGAAAACAAGACAAGTTATTTACAGTTAAGACACATTTCAAAGAACACTAGTAGGAATGTAGAACAGCTGCAGGATAGATGCATGTTACGGGCATGTTATTCCACCACTTCTTCTGCTCTACACCTCCATCCCTAATGCCTCATCAGCCCATCTCTCCATCTCCCACAGCAGAAAGCAAGGCATGACTCATGTGGGTGCAATGCTCTCAGTTGCTCCTCAGGGTCTCAGCTGCTGGTGAGGGTAGAGGGGAAACTATTTGAATGATTTCCCTCTTTCTCTCTGTGAAACACGGATGAAAGGAGAAGAGGGTGTTCGTTATTCTGAACCCATAACTGCTGACTTGAGGTGATGGTGGGATAGTGAAAACAAAATACGGACACATAAACACAAACATACGTGTGTGAAAGGCCAAAACTTGTCAAAGACCATGCAAACAATTCATGAGCATAGCAAAATGTCTCACACACGTGACACCATAAGGCACAACTGCTTGAGCAAAAACCACAGGTGTCTATGAGAACAAAGAGTCATGAACAGTAAGTGAAGCTGAGTGAAGTAAATATAGATTTAGAGAGTAAAGCATTCAGGCCAGGAAAAGAAAGAAATACACAGGGTTAACAACAGGAGTGGAGTGTGTTTGTTTGAAATTAGTTAAGAGATGTTAGGAAACAGAAATGGGGACAAATGGACATTATAGACTAAAGTAAAAGAAAAGAGGATGAAGGGGAAATGATGCCAGATTGAAAAGTAGTTAGAGCATGTTGGCTAAGGGTTGCACAGATATTAAAGGTCGGCATGTCAGCAAAAACCATGTAATGTGTCTGGAGTTTTACCACTGCACAGCCACAGATGTCCAGCTGTATACCACTGCCCTCCTCCCAGCTTACCCATTACCCATTAAGCATTATCTGCCTGTCACACCATGCCATTACCAGGCCTTATCTCCCACAGCGGGGGGACACCAGCACAGTAAATCGCTGTTAGAACCAGCTGTAGTCATCTCTTTCCACAGCATCTCAAGGCCATGCTGCTGTCACTACCACTGCACCCCCGCTGGTAAAGCAACATCAAGTAGTGACTACTGCTTTGTCACTGGAGACCACCATGTCAGTAAGCTCATATTTACAGAGATTTTGGTTTGAGCAACTCTCATTGAGAGATTGAGTGATTCCATCAAATCCTCAAATACCTCTTAACAGTGTATAAACACAGCTACTATAAACCCTTGTTTGAACTTAGCGAGTGAAATAAAAGTGGTGTGAGGACAGACATATTTTGGGAATTATGAATCCCAAGCTGAAAGGGAAAGTTGAGAATAAACAGGTTGACAGACAAGTAAGGAAAAGCAGACAGATGCAATAACATCTTCAACCCCATTTTCGACAAGATGCTAATTTGTTATGTAACAGCACCACCAGAGAAAATCAAAGAGAATCAACCTTTACTCCACCTTAACCTCCAGCCCCAGCCTCTCCTTTACAATACTGCAGGGGGTGATTAGAGGTGGATAATTGGGGCGCAGAAATCCAGCAGTATAGAAGCCAAATTTTTTGAAAAAGGGCTAAATTCCAGAGCTCGGTGCCAAGGGACTGAACAGGCTCCAAAACACATGCAAGGTCTTTTGTTCTGCTCTCCAGTTCTTTTGTTTCACCTGCTGTACCACTCATTACAGGGAGCTTTACCTGTCAGATAGCATAGCTTCTCTATATTTGATCACTTAAACTGTATTTAATTACTGCATATCCCTTCACTTCAGGAGAGGCTGGGAAATGAGGCCACATGGGAAGCAAAAGCTTTGGGAATCTGAAAACATTCTGTTAAGTAATGTGCAGTTTAAACAGTGTACAAATGAGAAAATTAAAGTTTGTACTCAGCCGGTGCAGCACAGGGTTTTATCACGTAACTTAACAGTTTTTTCTAACTTGGTGTTGAATTCATTAATTAGTCTTGTCTTGTATTTTGTTTTATATGTTGGGTGTAGAGTAGATATATCAGGTAATGAAGGTCATAAAAACACAAAAAAATCAACCAACCAACCAACACTGCTATGACCAATTTTTGTACTAACAATGCTCCATATGACTATAGTTGTGCGTGCAAGTATTTGTTCTTATGAATGTATAGAGAGAGAATGTTCCCCTCATCTCTATGCAGCAACATTTAGTTAATTGTTTTGGTTTTCCCTCCCACAACTTTGTGGCTCACTCTCACCACTTTCATAGTGTCATTTTGGCCACAGGAGGCAGCTGTTTTAAGCAAAACAACTCTAAAAATGGACAGAAAGACAAGGCTAGTGACTCCCTGGTGAACATAGTGGAACATTTATCAGCTAAAACGTCTAGTCTTGTTACATAAAACTCTTGCTTAATGTAGTTCTTGAAAAAAATAATCTGACAGTTGTATACCAAAAGGTAACGTTCAAATCATTTCAATTCTCCTCTGTCTCCCTTTTTTGCACCTCTCTCTTCCTGTAACTCTCTCATTTAGTGAGCAGAGGTTCAGCACTGTGCTGCCTTCCTCACATGTTTCTGTGCTGTCAACACTTTCTAAAGATAACACCTGCACTTCACCCCCACCCCTGAACCACCTCGCTGCAGCCATCAGCCGTGATCCACAACAGTTCTGCTGCGACAGAAGAGGCTAAAAATAACCCTTAAACAAGGGGTTCTGATTGGCACTTTGACAGGACGCCAGACCAACTGAGAGAAAGGGTGTTAATGTGGGAGAGAGGGCACACAAGTAGATTTTGAGAGACAAAAGAACAAATGGAATTGAAGAGGCGTATTCAACTTATTAAACCTAAAGCTGAGGACTTCCAGGACACCCACCCTGCATTGAAAAAAAAGATAAATTCCTATAAAATTGACCCCAATCTCTCCGTGGGGGTCATGTAGTGAGTGCTGAGAAAAGCTGGATCATTAACGTCCCACAAAAGCCTCTCCAGTGCAGACACATTGCCTGCAGAGTAGTGCTTACACCAGCAGACAAAGTCACCATTTTGCTGACCATGGCAATGGGTCCTCCTTTTCACTTATAACAGAAAAACTCATTAACTCACACACATTATCACACCCTCACTCACATATGCAGGGATCCCAGAGCATCTTAATCCCAAGTTGGCAAGTGTGCATGTAATATGATCTCTCCATTAGCAGTGGTGCCAAGAAATGCCAAGGAGAGCTGTGTTTCTCATACAGTTTGACTCATTTTCTCAACCTTGTGGCTTCCAAAGGAGATCAATGGATGACTGAGGAGGGTCAGAAACCTTAAGATTTCCTCATATTTGACCTTAATACAATCAAATCCTGATCTTTACTGACCAAAACTGAAAGCTGATGAAGCCAGTAAGATTAGGAATGTCTGTAAGGAATTGATCCTTTCCTGCATTTTAATCACGAAAACTAAACACGAAGCGTCATGTGGCATGATCAGCAATCCATACACTTAATTCAAACACACAGTCCTACTATACTAACCAACTACTTGTGAGTGACAGAGACTGGATTTTACAAGCAATCTGTACCCTTGATTGTGACAGACTTTTCATTTAGTGGATAGTGTGCTGACCACTACTCAGGCGATTTGAAGGTCAAGGCCTCGAAGGATTACAGGGTGTTAAACAGCTAGATGAGGGGAAGGCTGAACTGACTCGCTGAAGCAGCACCGAAATGAGGGTTGGAAAATGGTCAGTAGATCTCTAAAGTGAATGGATCGCTCAGAATCGCTCAAGCTATCTGATTATACATCTCTAATGCAGCCGAATTACAACCTGCCACTCCAGAATATCAACTCCGGTCAGGATCTGGTCGCTGCCCCAGCATCTGTGCCATGCTGAATGCAATCTGGATTGCGGTCGATATAGTGAGCAAACTCTATCATTAAGCTTTGGCACTTGGCAAAATTCACTCATGCTGTTCAAAAGGGATGCATCTCATATGGTGATGATGCAGCTTTTTTCCCAATGAAAAGATATGCTCTAATAAAAAGCTGTTTGTGACATGCAAATATAGCTCAGCATTGGTTTTCTTCAAACCAAGATGAGCCATGGGAAGATCCCTCATAAGAGCTTGTGTGTGTGAGTGGGTGTGTGTATTACATGTTCGCAGGCGTGAGAGAAAGATTTAGCTTAGACCACTTCACACTCCATTCGAGCAAATAAATGCAAACTGTTACTATTTATAGCAAGTTGCACATATAACTCTTACCAAGTCATCTAATCTACTTTCATTTAGTCTAATGTAATGAAATCTGCAAATGGAATGAGATCCTTTTGATTTTCACCAGAGCAGAGCAACTTGTTTGATAATGGTTTAGAATCAGCTCTTATTTTCTTTTTATCCTGTTTTTTATGTTATTACTGCACTATGAACACGTACCATGTGTAAAATCCCACATTTAAGAATACATCATAAATTGAAAAATTGTTATTTTTCCTTCTGAAAGTGCACATTTTCTCTCTGAGTGACCTCTCTGACTGACCTTTCACCTCATCAAGTTCTCAACCAATCAGAGTCACTGATTCTAGGATCCAGATTTAGCACTGCTATCACTGGCATGGAGAATGTTGACCATGCAGACAAGTCATGGAGAAAAGGAGTGAGAAGCACAGTCCCAGAGCGGAGAAAGAAAAAGTGGGATGGTTTGAATGTATATGGTAGTAAAGGGAATACATTACTAATCATATACCACAGAGGCCAAAATCATCCATGTGTTCTCAGTAATTATTTTTCCTAGACCATTAATATAAACCCACAGTAGTGAATATAATGTGACAACCCAAGTTGGCGAGTAAAATGATCTCAGAGTGAGAAAATGAATTTTTCTCCCAGCTGTAAGGCTGAATTATGAATCAGTTTAATGACAATGACAGTGCAAACATGCTGATGTTTAGGAGATATACTGTTTACCATGTTCACCACCATAGTTTATTATTGGCGTGTTAGTCTGATTTGTTCCTGCTTCATTCCTGTTCCCATTTTCCTCAGTTTTTCCCAGTGCTTCTGCTGGCTTGTGTGTTATTTGACACTGTTTGTTATTCTTAAAGTATCTTCACTTTACCTAACTGCCTTTGTGTATTTGGATCCTGAAATCCATTACAGTACAAACTAACCAAGAGTGAGGAGAACACATAGACTAAATACACAAAGGGGTCAAGGGAAATAGGTAACCGGTAAAGCTGATTGGGACAAGGCAGGCAATTCCAAAAGGTGAGAAACACACAAGGTCCAAAACGTATCATGAAGTCCCTACAATTGATTCTGAGGGGGACATAAATGTTTGTACCAAATATCATTGACTGACAGACCTACATCTCCATCTCTAGAGCTCTACTGAATATATCAGTGTGAAATCTCTACATATCTTTTTGTTTTTTGTTAATTTTCTTCACCCCCTAACTTTGAGTGATACTCACACCTCCCGCTGTTTCTGCCTCCATCCTCCTCTTTGCCATCACAGACTGAGAAGAGTCAAGGGTATCACACTGTGAAGACTTCCCCAGCCTCAGAAGCTGAGCTGTGATAACACAGTGCTACTGTGACAACACTTAGGGGCACGTTTCTCTCTCTCAACATGTAAAAGAGCCTGCCACACGTGTTTAACGCAATCACTGACTCAGATCTTAATACTGCATTGAATCTGGAAAAAAATCACACACTGGTTAAACCTGATTCTGAGCTGGAGGTCTCAGGCTTGACCCCACTGTATAAACCCCTGGACAGCCATCTAAACGTGTAGTACAATGTATTCTCCTGCTTTGATTTGTCGAACTGTGCATGTGTGTGGGTCTAGGGAAAAACACGTGTTAAGTGCATATATAAACATGTTGCACAGCACTCACCGATGCAGGCGTGTACACGGACGGTCAGCTGGGTCCGTAAAATAACACTGTGCTTCTTCCCTCTGGACCTAAGAGAGAGAATGGAGCAACAAAGAGAGAAGCAGACACAATTATTATTGATTCAAAACTATTTTCATGAAAGCTGCTGAGTAAATTAAACAAAAAAATGGAACTACACCCAAATCTAATGTTTCATTTCAGGAATCGAGTATAATTTTCTTGGTGCTAGCAAAATGACCTGGCTCTGGTTTTTTGTAACTTTTGTCAAGAAAAATCTGATTTTAAGACACAATACCACACCAGGATTTGTTATGATGGACCTTTTTCATGGTGCAAACCTGTTGGCATGATGGGAATGGTGAAGACAAATGGTGGCCTGCATTAGATTAGTGCCCCTATACTGATACACATCTGAGCCTTGAGGACAGACAGCAGAACTGCAGGAGCAGACACAACACACACATATACACATCTATACACTGCACACATTCATACACAGCATATTTCCAGTGGGAAAACAAAGTGAGTGCACACAAACATGGAGGTAAAATATGATGGTATTTTGAGAACGAGTCAAACTCTCTCTCCTAACCTCAGCCCTTATCCTCAAATCTGTGGGGGCTAATCACTGACTTCCATCACTAACGTGCTGATAGCATCCAACCCAAGCAGCTCCGATAACACACACTGCTGGAAGACGCTCGTTACGCCTAACATGAAGTAAGGATAACATATAACATAAACCCAAACAAGAGAGCAGCTGGCCTCCTACTCCTTCTGTTAAGCTCCGTTATCAGCTTTGCTCGGAAAAAGAGCAAAATGTTAACACGATCTGTTGAGATGCCGATAGGACAAATTCATCTTCTGTACCATTCTGATAATCTGTTGTGTGAGAAATACAGTCAGAGCAGAGAGTGCAGTGACAGTCAGAGAGCAGTGGGAGAAAAATTTGTCTTAAACTTGTAAACCCTAAGTGTGAGAGGATTTAACATTTTTTATTTATAGCTGTGGGGACAAAAAGGGGGGTGTTTGAGGTCCTAAAATCCTATCAGGTTGGATAACAAGTTGACATTAGTATCTAATCATGTCTCTTTAAATGCCTGCATCATAAACTACAGCAGTTTTCACCCAATTTTTCTCTTCACTTTCCCTCAGCAAATGCATACCATGAGCTGTCCTGTCACCAGAGGACTTTGTTTACTGTCAACTGCGGTGAGCAGTGTCCTGCCACACATTTTTGATGCGTGGGAACATAAATTCAGAGTGAAAATCAGTTTACACGAATATGCTCCTTTTAAGACTCTGCCCATTTTTCAGTGAAAGGCAAGTTTCAGTTTTTCAGTTCCAGTTTGTCAGTAAAAACTAGAGAAAAACATGCCTTATTTGTATTCCAAAAAATATATATGTATATAAGCCATGATACCAATACACACACTAGGCAAAATTGCTCTTATTATTGTGAGATTAGAGAGGCTACAGCTTCAGTAGGCAAAGACACTTAATGTGACTATGTGACTAACACCTATAAATACAGCACAGTACCATAACAACTGGATCTAGTCTCAAAATTCACACCCACTACTTGGCGCGTTGTATGCATGCCTTTAAGATGTTACAGCACCTGTCAAAATCTGCCTGATTTTATAGCACAAATAAAACATGTGGTGTGAGGATGAGATATGAAGTGTGTTTAGTTTGTTCATTTTTGACACTATATAAATAATGCTCATCTAACAGAGGGAGGACAGGACAGGCTTAGTAAGAAGCATCCATCCTCAGCCTTTGTAATTTTTTTGTCAAGAAGGGGTCAAACCCAACCCAGCGTGTGATTAATTTCCTACTGTCAGTACAGTATGACCTTAAAAGCCTCAGTTTGATAGGATGACAGACAGGCCCGTCCAATCCAACCAGTTCCTCAAGAACTCAGCTACTTCAGAAACACAAACACATGCTTTTATTCGTCTGTCCATCACCTGTCAAATGGCTCACAAGGCACACAACAAAGACACACACACACTAACAAACAAATAAATGTACACATGGAAACAAGCACACACAAACAGAAATGCACAGAACAACCAGGCTCAGTGGGTCTGCCATCACTTGTCATGCTGCCACCCCCAGTCCCCAAACAGATAAACATACCACAACTTGTGCACTGTCACAGACTTACATACAACCACTTAACAGCTGCCTTTTCAGTGTCTTTGTCAGAGCTCTACATGACAATACTTTGTGTATACAAAGGGCTTTTAGGTGACACAATGCTGCAAGTGTTGGAGGCAACAGCAGAGAACAAAGCACACCTCTTAAGTTAAGACATTTTATTTAGCTATTCATACTGTGAACCTAATAATTCCCCACTGATAAATGTTACTGTACCTAAGTTGAATGTAGATTATGTTCACCTGTTTGTTTTACAGCTAATTAAAACACCTGGTCACCTAGGCAACAATGGCTCATTTAACAGTTAGCTAGCAAATTTGTTGCTAAGCCAGTTAGCAAAGTTAGCTGTAGTGGGCCCACTTGTCCTGTCTGTTAGCCTTGAATGGTTTGTTCATTTAAGTAGCTCTCTGGCTAGTTTTATATGAAAAGAAAAAAGAACTGTTGAGGCTAACCTTGCTAGTTAGCTAGAATTGGTGTGGCTAGCCCTAGCACTTAAGATAAAGAAAACTGTAACTTCAGGGGACAATAGCATACTTTTGGAAACAAATTAAGGCTACATTATTTGATCTTTTTTTCAGTGACTTACTGTATCAACTCTTCAGTCACAACTTGCCTCTTCTCTCTTTCAAATGGTTCTCCCGGTGGAACTTTAATCGTTGTAGCTAATATGTTAGCTTCAGGTTTTCTCATGTTCTTGTACAAGGGAGGCAAGCCACCTACTGTATGCTGAGATAAAGACCACTTTCACTAATAATATTTTAAAAAGAATACAATTTTGAGAAATCCAAAAAAAAAAACAAAACAGGGGAAATGGTAGACATGCTGCTGTGCTGCCAGGTGCAGAAAATCAAACTGATTAGACTGACTCTGTTTGGATGATTTATGGCAGACCCTGGGTCAGTTTGCTGTAGTACACTGACATACAGTACAGTTAACGTACAATTAACAAGTAGACTGGAAATCAGCTATGAATCATTTCACTATTATGGAAATAAAGACAAAACATGCAGAAATTATTGTTCATTCAGAGGTTTTCAGAATTATTTAAAAAAAAAAATATTATACAAATTTGTTTATTATCACAGACCTGCCAACCCTGAGGTGCATTTTACAAAGCAAATTCCAAACATTCACTAGTGTGGCTACTGTTTCGACCACGATTTACAAAATTATTCACAAGACAAGATGCGTCATAATCTACAGTAGGTGGTTTAGCACTACTGCTATACAATTTCCTGGGGGGAATTCTGAGCCCTAGTAACAGATTTCCATTTTCCACTTCTCCTGTTGATAGCTGGGATATTTGAGACTGAAAATGATTCACAGCAGCAACCGTAACAAAGCCGTCATGCTGTTTCCTCAGGCATCCAGAGCTGACAGGTTTGTGAACTGTGAAATCTTGTCACAAAGACGACCAGAATAACAATTATTATAAAAGTACAGTGGGAGAAGAGCTGTTGCTGTGGAAGGGAGGGCACATCTGTCTTGCTTTCCAGAGCGCTTCATACTTTCCGTGAACTTGTGCTTCCAAGAAATCCACATCCAGCAGCTTGTGATTCTTCCCATTTTATAAGAATGGGGAAACTCAGAAAAATGTGTGTATGTGTATTTGAGGGCGAAAAAGCAAGGGGGCTCATCACTTTGTCTCAAATGATTAGTGATATTTTGATGGAAAAGGGTGACAGTGTATGTGTGTTAGAGCGTGTGGTTGTGGCAGAGGGTATAGATGTCAGTCAGCCTCACCCTGTGTCGTCCTGCTGAAAGCCCTCCAGCTCGTCCCTTTGCTCAGCCAGAGAGGATTCCAGATCCAGATAGGTGCCATTGTGGGAAAGCTGAAGCGCACAGTCATCGAGCTGTGGAAAGGAAGAAAGAAATCTTTTTAATATGACAGCTTTAATGAATGAAATGGACCTGAACTAAGATACTGGGTTGGATTTAACTTAACCCAACAAAACTAAGAAGGAAATACTACAGCTAAAGTGGTCCCCACTTAATATCTATATTAGGGATGGAAAGTATGATTGAGAACTTGGACATACAGGATGGCATGTGAAATTTCCCTGGCAGTGATGTACGTATGAACCACCCACAGGAATGACATTGGTCTCTGGGGTGACTTTTTTTTTATCGTTCCCTCACTATGTCTTTCCACATTTCACACCCTTTTTTAAAACAATTTGAGCCTGTAAAATGAAGCCAGTTTACAGGGCAGGGGTTTGAACACGAGTGTGTACAGTGAGTGGTCCATGAAAAGGGGGGGGAGAGCCATATGCGCTGTGGCTCTGTTTTCAGCATTACAAAGCTGTTAAGGGAATTAACTAGTAGAGACATAGCCATAAAGGCTGCAGAACATGAAACTAAAACCAGAGAGGAAAGCAGAGAAAGAAAGACAGATTTCAGTGCATTTAAATACCATCTGTGAGGAATACGACTCTTAAATATTGTTCAAATTGTGTTTAATATGAAACTACAGCACATTTAAGTCTGTATGTTTTTGAAGGGAGCAATCACAGTCATCCCTACATACATAATTCACATGTGTACATTTGTGCACATGATAGATTGTGCTATGTTCCTGTTTTTCACCTCTCAGGAATAGACCAATCTTGTGCCCACGCCATCTGCAAACGCATGATATAAGGTGACACTGCAGGGCAGCCTATGTCAGAATTGACCCACTATGCTGTGTAATGAGAAACCCTGCTGAGCTTGAGACCAGGTGCACAGCAATATATCTGCACACCACTGGCAATGATGTTTATGAGTACAGTCACAAGTTGATAGCAGGTGCAAGCTGCCATCTCAGAGACAGTTTATAAAAAGTAACTACATCATTATGTTGCAACAACCAACTATGAGCTTTGCAACTTAGTGTTAAAGCTGCTGATGAATGAATAGGTAAGTGAGATCAGAGTCATGAGTTGAATTAGGATTTAGCACCTCAATGATATCGGTGGGTTTAGCCTAGCCCGACCTCTGGTGTGTTGCCAAGCGCCCCCTAAGTGTCCAGTCGGGCCGCATGACAACACTCACTGACCGCAGATCACAAGACCCGCTCCTGCTCTCTGTCCGTCCCTCCCTTTCACTCAGAAACAGAGAGACGGACTGTCGGATGGACTCATAGCATAAATATAACCTTGCTATATTTACTCTGCTCTGAGGCAGCATGCACACAGGAGCTCATGGGTGGGTGTGTCTGTAGGAGCTGGGAGTTTATGGCAGGGGCACCATAGAGGCCAAAGTGTTACAAAGGAGAATGAAACAAGCTCCATGCTACCGATGAACTTCCCAGGAGTATGCGCCATATGCATAGGTGACTTTGGGTTCTGCTACAGTTTGCCCTCAACCCCACACAATAACATTAATCCATCTGTGTCAAAATGCTAACCTGCAAAGCAAAACACACACTTTCAACACAACACATTCTTACTTGAAATTTGAATCAGTTGGCCAAATAAAATGCTGTCTGATGAAAGTTAGAGGAGAGGAGGAGGAAGAGTCTTGTGAAGTGAGGTTGACAGCTCAGGAAAACCCTGAGTGGGCCTTGACCTTGACTATGCTAAATGCTGTCTCTAGCCTGACAATATACACACCATGATGATGCCAACATGCTGATGTTTAGTAGGCATAACGTCTACCATGTTTACCATCTTAGTTTAGCATGTAAGCATGCTAACATTTTCGAATTAGCAGTAAATGCAAAATATGGCTGAGCTAATGGGAAGGTCATTAGTTTTGCAGCTTTGGGTCATAAACCAAAGTATAAGACAAGTTGAAATTTTGAACTGATAGTAGCACTGGATGACAAATTACCGTCACCACATCACCAGTCATAACAATTCATCCTGGAGAAGAGTACACAGATGTGTGCACAAATGTTCACGGTAATTCATGCATTAGTTGTTGAGACATCTCACTGAAAAATACAAATTCAAACCTCATGGTGCCACGACAGGAAGAGTTACAGGATCACCAAAATCAAAGCAATTAATCATCTTGGAATCATAAATGTCTGTACACAATTTTGTACCAATCCATCCAGAAACTGATAAGATATTTCTGTCTGGACAAAGTGTTGCACAATCGAACCAACCGACCAACATTGCCTCCTTAGCTGCTAGATTGACTGAAAATATTAACTAATCAAAAAGAAAAATAATACAAGCATTCTAATACAGAGGCCATCTCCACAGCATAACCAATCTGACCAGCTATTGAACCCTTGTGCAATGCCATTGTTACACTTCACACCTCATGTGCCAGTACAGCATGTGAGATTTAGTAAATCTCTGATTGAGGTTTGCCCAAGTAAAGGGGGGGTGGGGGGTGGAGACAATGGATGGGGTTAATCATGCCTTGTCCCACTGCCCTGATTTTTACGTAGGAATAAGACAAAAACATTTCTTGTGCCCAATCTGTCAGCATTATTCAGCATTTTCATTTATATTCCACCCATAACAGTAACAGTAACAGTATGTCTTGCCCTTTTTAGCACTTGAGTGAAGGTCTCCTTTATTTGTATCTCTTTGTAAATACCCCATTCTGTCTAAGACACATTAACAAGACAGGGCCCCATCACCACCTTCAGCTTCCTGCTTTCTTTTGCTGCTCCGCTTATTCTACACACATTACTCAATCATATAAATACTGCTTGGACAGCGAGAAGTGACCCCCAGACCACTTTGTAACCCAACGCGTTAACAGCTCACCCTCCAACGGGTGTCTCTTTCCTAAAACACTTGGTTTGGGTAATAGGAGGAATAACATAACAAAACACATCATGCTGGACTAAGCCCGGACAGAGGCGGCTCCAGCAGGAACCACAAAGTCTTCACACTCAAGGCTCCGGGATGGGCCAGGGAAACACTTAGTGGCTAGTATACTTTACACTCATTTAATCAAATTCTCCCAGAAGAGCAAAGCAAAGGAAAAAAAAAAAGGAGGGGGTGGGGGTAAGGGAGTAATTACCTCCACGTTAAAACAACACAGAGCCTGCTGGCGATCACTGTGGGTCGACAGTTAACGACGTCCTTACGTAACTTAGACGATGAGTTTTTAAGAACTTTTTTTGTGTCAGGATTGGAGCTGCAGAGGATCAGGCCCTTTGAAGAGCGTGGGGGAGGGCGAGATCTACGTGGCCATTAAATCTCCCAATGTTGCTTTAATGGGAACCCTTTGGTAATGAAATAAAAGTTAAGCTGTGAAGTCTGGGCTTTGTTGTTAGTTTGAGTTTTTCTCGACAAAACTGTAGCTGTTTGATGGTGAAGCTTCTGCATTGAGCTGAACACATGATATATCATTTTGGGAGGATAACTTGTCTTAGTGTTTAATTTAACTCACTGATCTCTGCATTTAAGGCTAGATGTTGACCTTTGATGAACTTCATTGAGCCTCCATCATTTTAGCTTCAAGCTTGAAGAGGAAAGTGGTTATCTCTTCTGTGAGAATCCAAAGGAAACTTCTTTGTTTAGCAGTTTGGATAAAATGACACATCCCATGCACACTGATTTAGCCTTGGCAACCCGTGTGTGTGTGTGTGTTTATGCGTATTTGTGCTTGAGTGTTCGAGCTGGTGCACAGTCGGAGAGGTGGAAGAGGAGATGGAGGAAGAGGTCAGGAAAACCACGGCACCCTAAGTGAGGAGAACAAAGTGTCGCAGGGATCCAGGCCCCAGCCACAGGAATTCTGGGACAAGTGACCTATACTTTACATGCAGCCCAGCCAGCCATACACAGAGCTCTACCATCACAACATAATAATACAGTAGGCTTTTCTGAGAGAAGAACACAGAAGGTTAAGACAAAAAGGGAGGAAGGGTGTTTTAACAGAGAAAGAATAAGAACCTTCTCAAAAATAATCAGGGACTAGTCTGAAACTAAGCAGCTTTGACATTTTCCAATGATATAGTAACACTCAAGCCTTTTAAGCACCACCTTTTAGATCTGGACAGTCTGCTGGGCAAATTCATAACAGTTCAGTTCTATCCCCTATAATCTAAGCGCAATATCCAGTTGCCATTGCGCACAGCCTTCCTCCTGATGTGAACAAAATTGCAAACACGAACACAAGCTGTGCCATCTGTCCGTGCATAGGTTGTAATCATAAGCTTTTCTGTGCTGCGGGCCATTTTTCATTTGTTTTGTGGCTTTTAAAGATGGGGCAGCAAAAGATCCACTCGGTCTGGAAAACCACTCTGCCGTCGAGCGCTGGTTTGCTGTCAGAGCTGTGTGCCAGCAGCTGAACTCTCCCCGTCTTTCCTTCCGTCTCGCTTTTATTTCCAACTCTATTCCATCTGCATTTCCAGCACGTATTGTTCAGCATCTACTTGCAAAATGCAAAATTAAAAGCCGACAGTCATGTGCAGTATCTGTTCCACTTGTAAGGCCTCTGTGGGTGTGTTCATGCATCACACACTTTCTCTCGTTCACACGCCCTATCATAATCTGACACTTCCCAGCAAATCTGATCATCTGCTGTTCAGGAGCTTTGCTGGGTTCCTGAGCTTCATGGCCGTCGCCTGTGGATGAATGAGGCAACTCAGGGCAGATCTAGCTGCACTGATACCTTTGCAACCACCTGTCACTATAACATGCAAAGCAGTGCGCACAATCTACAGCCATGAGGAAGGTTTATTCACTTAAGTTGCAAGAATATATGGCACTTTATTGATCCCCACATGGGATGATTTCTCATTTCCAGCCCCCCACCTCAACGGAGTGGTCAAAGGTTAGAGATATCCAGCATCTTGCTCGATGGCACTTCAGCAAGGGAAGCGTATGCCAGCCTGGGATTACATAAGGATATTTAGTCTTAAATGAGTCAAGTCCCTGTTTGATGTTGCTGTGGGCTTTGAGGCAAACGTTTTGCAACCTTGTCTTGGTCCTCAGGCTGGAGAGCCAATCACTTGCGCTTGCATGTGTTCTCAAAATAGCCTGTGAACGGTGGGTATGGGAAGTTTATTTGAAGTAGGGTTGAAGAGAAAAACATGAGTCTTAAAGGTCGCAAAACAACCTCATGGAACCAGGATTTAAATGTATTCACAGGAATGTGTGTTTGAATCTAGAAATCAACCCTAAATATATTTCTGTGAAGATTGTTAAGATATATATCTGTGAAGACTGTGTCCTTGAGTTTCCATTGATCTTACTGTGAGATGTATCACCATAAAACTCCCATAATCACTCTATATCACCTATTTTCATACAGCTGCATTACTTGTTTCGGGATCGGTTGTTTACATTTGGTAACTCTACCTTGTGTGGAGCTTTGAGGAGCCGATGGACGCCAGCTAACTGGTTGATGAGTGGGATATCCTCCCTGAAGGTGTACAGCGGTGGTCTTGTCGGCTCCGGGAAATTGGTGCTGTTGAACGGATCGGTGTCATCTAAAAACTGAACCCTGCAGACAAACGTGGCCATGGTGCATCCATGCAAGTGGCTCCTGTGTGAGGGGGGTAAGCCCGGTTTCACGCGCAGAGCTGTAGCAGCTCCGGCTGTGCTGTTCGCTGAGCGGCTCCTCTCCTGGTAACGACAAACAAACCCGGGTCGCCAAGTGCGCCCTCTGCGCAGCCTGTCCTCCTCGCAGGACAAGTGGTGGTGGAAAGTGACGGGGGTTTGTTTGGATGCCGAAAAAGGATGACACAGGTCAGTGTCTTGTCTCACTTCCTTGCTCTGGCTGTGCTCGCCCTGAGCTTGGTGCCGCTGTGTTATTCTCGGAGAGGCAGGTGGCTGGTGATAAGGGAGGTAGCAGGCGGACTCAGCTTGGTGCCGAGAGTGAAGGATCGAAGGCAGCTGGGACAGCGTGGTCTGCTGTCCGTCTGAGTCCCAGTAACCCACCCCCACCCCCCCACCCCCCCCTGCACTCTATACCCATTTTCCCCTGCCTCATCTCTCCCTCCCTCCCCGTCCCTTCAGACGCCTGTCCCCTGCCTAGCAGTGGCTTCCTATACATGAAAATGAACTGAACTAATCCTTTAATAAACGCATTTATCATACACATGTAAACATGCATATGTGGAAAACAATGGAAGGTTCCATTAGAATAAGGAAACAACGAGCAAAAATCATAAGCTATATTTGCCATAAAGTTGGTGAATGTGGTGACAAACTATATTCATAAGGCTGCATTACTACTCGAGACAGTATTAATCTCTGCTGAACGTTGTGGTTACATAAATAGACATACTACCACACACGAAGTGGAAAATCACTGTAAATACATGGAGTTAAATGACTTACCATCCAGAATAACAAACAAGTCTCATTTTACTACCCTCAGGGTAATACATAGGAGCAATATTTGTTATTAAGAGTTTTGCAGCATTAAAAGAGTAATCTTGACCAATGCTGACCTCTCTTGTGGCGAAAACTATTAAATGCAAGTGCAGTATTGTGCAGTATTCCTGTTCCACTAATTTATAAACTAAGACCAATTTTTTTTTTTTTTTTTTTTTTTTTTTTAGGTTTTCTACAATATATTAAATTATTTGTTTATCACATACTCTGTCAGTTACTGTACAGGATACTGGAATGTTCAGTCACATAATAAAGGACTGCAGCTGAGCAGGCTAATGGTGAGATCTGCAGATGTTAACTTGAATGCATATTTAAATTATTATTGTGACAGACAAACATATTAGACAGCGGAGGACAGCAACAAAACTCATGAAATTATAGTAAGATTATGATCAAACGATGGATATTATACAGGATAGAAGTGCTCTATAAATGCAGTCCATTTGCTATTGACCATGTCACTCAGCCCTTTGTCTGTGCAGCTGTAAACTTAATCTGTATATCTGAGCAAAATCTATTATGTGACGTGGTAATTGTCCCATCGGGAAAATCAGTGGGGAGCATCTTTTGTTACCACTAGGTGGCAGAAAGCCACTAATGAACCAGGAGCCGAAATACATCGATCATAAGTCGATCAAGGAAGTAAAAGCTAAAGCAAAGATTTCACCCTGACAACCACCGCTGTGATAAGAGAACTTCCAGCCTCTTAGCATGGTGAGGGATAATCAGCCCGTGTTTGTCTAAACTAGGCTGACAATCCTCAGCCTACTTCATACTCTGCAGAGAATCATCATCTGAAAAAGGTCAGTTTGGTTGTAGTTTTGCAGGTAATAGCTGCAAATGTCCATGACATAGCAGAAAGAGTACTTTTAATATCGTTTGCCATCAGGACTCAAACCATAACCATGACTGAATAGCAATGCACCGGAACGAAGTACTGAT